>JAURVB010003592.1:0-287239 GCA_033002965.1 Piper betle
TCTTTTTCGCTTCTGAAGTTAGCTTCGCTCCCAGAGCTCCCATTATTCTGAAAGTCTCCCTGACGAAATGAAGCGTGATATTCAGGAAGCGAGGCAACCTGGTTCAGGATATGTTGGTCCATTTGAAGTGCTTGAGCTAGTAGGGAGAGGTGGCCTACAGACTCGCCCTTTCGCCCAGTTTGTCAGTCGATGCATCCCGTGTTTCATGCTTCTTTACTAAGGAGGTATGTGGCTGATCAATCGCATTAGATCTCATACGAGAAGTTGGAGCTCGGTCCTCACTTATTGTATGAGGAGGAGGCCGCGTAAATCTTAGATCATTGTTCTAAGACACTTCTTCGAAAGGAGGTGCCCTTGGTCTAGGGTTTGTGGTCTGGCATAGCGTTAAGGAGGCAACTTGGGAACATGACGACGGGATGAGGCAATGTTTCCCTGGATTGTTCGCTCTCACCGTTGTGTGAGGTAACCTTTGTTCTCTTCTCTTGCCTTGCTTCTAGTTTGCGACTGTTGTTGTTGCTTTATACTTTGGTGATTGTAAAAACAGGCTCATCGGTCAGGTGTTTTTACAATCTGGCTTAGCTTTGGTTTTAGTCAAGCATCGTGTAGCTGGTCGAGCACCTTAAGTGGGTCCTTATGTGTTGTTGTAGATTTGGGCGATTGAGCGTGATTCCACAATTGTGTATTATTTGGTCGGCCCCAATTGCCAAGTCAAGGCCTTGTTATTGTTTTGGGTGTTTAGCTAGTATAAGGCCGTGTGTCGTGTTATAATTGTATCGCATGCATCCTGAACATACATTGATGTTCTAGAAGCTGGCGTAACTTCCTTTTTCCTTTTTTTTCTTTCTCTCCCTCCTTCCCTTTCCTTCCCTTTTTCCTTTTTCTCCCCTATTTTCCTTGCCGCGGCTAAGTGTCGAGCGCAAGGGCGCTCCCAACGCCATTGTGCCCATTCACAAAGTGCACGTGTGGGAAAATTGCATGTGCAAAGGTGCCCTCGAGATGGTTTCAAGTTTTAAATATAAAGCCTAGCTGCCCCTCTCCTTCTCTTTCCCCTTTCTCCCCTCTCCCTCGACCACCACCCTCTCCCTTTTACCCTCTTTCCCTTTCTTTTCCCCTCTCATTTCCCCCTTTTCCTTCCCTTTCTTCTTCTTCCCTTCTTCCAGGTACGCTTTTCCTTCCCTTTTCTTTGTTTTTTTTGTATGTTTGGCATATGTTTCATGTAGATCCTTGTTGATCATGTAGATCATCTTAAGTTGATCATTTTGATATATCATTTAACATATTTTGCATGTTAGTTCATTAGAAAATTTTGATTCCTATAAAAGTTTGCACCTTTATTGATATTTGAGTTGTATTTTGTGTGTTTGTTGATTGTGAGGGGTAAAACACTACCTAAATAGTCTAATCAAGGTTTTAAAAATAACAAGATTCATACTCTATCAATTTGGGTTGCATTCAGGTCGCTTCGGATCACATGCCAAATATTATTAATTAAATAAGCAACATTAAAATAATTTACGTGCGTGTAATTTCAAAAACAAACTACCCACCGTGTAATCTTAATTAATTTTACAGTGAAATTACTTAATTTAATAAATGATAAAAGATTAAATTAATAACAATTATTATTCGCACAGTTGGGTTGGGTAATGACAACATCTCAATTTCTTCATCGGATCCTTGCTGGGTTTAAGCCCAATTGATGTTCCTAATATACCGACACCACACTTATAGTTTTAACACATAGTTTATTAACCCATTCAGCTTTGTTTCACGATATCAGAATTCACGTATGAGCAAAGTTATCAAATCAGTTGAATATTCATTTAATTTTTCTGTTGTAGTCATGCATCCTTACTACATCTAAGACTATTCATGCATTGTAAGAATTCATCATACAAAACCATATAGCTATTTGAATCAGTTTAGAGTTGGCCTTGCCGTGGTAGGACGAGGAGCACTTCTTAAGTCCATTAGAACCTCTTTTGGTTTACTCATGTTATTTATTTTACATCGAAGAATGTAGTTGGTAGCGTTTTATTAGATTACACTATCTATGGGCCATTTAAGCAATTTTTTGATTACAAAACCTCACGTATGAGATCCCTTTATGAGATTACAAAAATTATCAGATCTAATTTAAAGTCGCACTTAAGTGATATTTAAAATGTTCAAGCCTAGACCTTTATACATGCAGTATATTTTTGGATTTTGGACTTCTTGTCCTTAGTTATTAATTTCTCAAACAACAAAGCTTCAACAAGGTTATCAAACTTGATGGAATCCTTACTATACAACAAAGTCTTCACAACCGGTTCATATACAAAATTCAATGAGTTTATAAGCATGTAGGCTTTATCAATATATGCAATCTTCTCATCAATACAGAATAAATCATTACCCTACTTGTTAAACTTATGTAAATGAGATTGCAAAGAATCAAAGTCACCCATCCTCAAGCAATACAACTGCCTGTTAAGATAGGCCTTCCTAGTCAAGGATTTTGTCATATATCTGCTATTTAATTTTATTTATAAAGCAAATGAGGATTTTATATGCAAAATATTATAATAAATTTCATCAGAGATATGTATGCAAATGACACCCAACACCATCTTTTCTAAATTAAACCAGTCTTTAGACATATTAGCAGGCTTTTCAACCTCACGAATAATACCCATGAGACCTTGATTAACAACAATATCCTTAACCTTTTCTTGTCAAAAAACAAAACTGTTCTTCCCATTAAACTTCTCAAATGCCAAGTTTCAAAGAAAACCCTTGACTTACCGAATCAATAAAGAAATCTAGAAGAATACTTCAATCATTTTATGCAACGAATCCTGTCAAACTAATCCAATCGCACTCGATACCAATTGTTGGAGTATATTGCCTATGTAGAAGCGTGTGACAAGATAATCACCAATAATCAATCAATGAAACAAAATATTGACAAGGACACCAGAAAATTAATATGGAAAATCCCCAAACTCGATGGTAAAACCATGCAGAAAAAATTCTTTATGAAGAAGAATTATAAATTGCAGTTTACAATAAAACCCCTCTCCCTCAACTTGGAAGAAAATCTTAATCTAGCACCCCTCAAACCCTCGTGCAAAAATAGGTTTCAATAAGGACACCCCAAAGAAAGAGGAAAAATATAGCATAAATAAATGAAGAATCGAGGAAAATCATCGAGAACTGCTTACCCTTGTTGTAACACCTCCAAATCCGGTTCACGCTCGTGAACCGAACCGGCATGTTACAGGCCCCGGTTAGGTCGGCTAACCCAAACCTAACTCCTCCGGATCTAATCTCGGCAGTCTTAAGATGAAGATACGATCCATCATGAATGAATGCATGCACAAAATCCTAACATGGTACTGCATGAATGCCATGCAATCAAATTTCACACCATCACAATTACGAGCAAAATCGATGAAAATTCTGAAGTAAAACTGACAGAGTCTCCCCTAAAAGTGCAATTATGGGCCCACCCTGTCAAAATAATATATATACAAATATATCAGCATGCATTAACAGTCACACAGAATCTCATTTATAACGTATTCATTCCTGAAGCTTGGGTCTCAACCCACTATGCTTCCGCTGCTCAACTCTGATCATATTTTGCATTTTGTTATCGTGTCTTAGCATTTCATTCACATCATATCATCATGCTCAAACATTTAATCATGTCATTCACAATATAATAACATAATAATGCAATATTAAACATTCAGAAATCTAACATGTGTGTGTGAACAAGACCTCATTGCTCCTCCGTCTAAGCTGGCTCCTCCAACTCGTGATTATTACCTACATATAGTATAAAAACACGTCAGTAACAAGTGTTACTGGTCCGGAAAATAAAATAACTATAACAAGCTAGCTATGAGAGCAAACTCTCATATGAAAGAAAACATCATATACTCCACGTGAACACTCTGAAGGGCACTACTGAGGAGCCACTGGGCTGCAGACCCGGTAGCATCCCGAACTTACTGATCTGCTGCTGGTACTGTGCCGCTCTCGGCACTTCTTTTTCAGTACTTCACGTAAAACTTTATCCTAAGCCCTCTCCTTACCTCCATATTTCTCCTGGCCTTGAGCACGAAGGCCGAGTACTCTCAGGCAGTCACCTTTAGTACCCTTTGAACCACAAGTCCGGACATGCGCTGTACTAAACAGTACCCATATACCTCCACGTTCTCCGGGTGTGAGGAACTCAAACGTGGAGTTGTCAGGATCCCTCGGGAATGGAACAATCCGCTGGCACTAATCCAGAGCCCGCTTTGACTGTCACGGCATCCTCTGTATGGTACGTGCAGTCGATTTCTCCATCTCTCGTCTCACAGAAATGTGAAAACTATATATATATATATAGGCTTGGGTAGGGAGTTATATAATAGGCCCGAAGGCAACTTGTGGTGGATCTTGTTTTCGAAATCAACCTCGAGGGATCTCATCCTCGAGGGGTTATTAATCCGGAAAATGTTCGGTTAAATGGCCCGAGTTAAGTGGGATCCGATAAAGCGCCACTTAACCCGTCCTGCAGACAATAAATCAAACATACAATAGAAAAGATCATAAAAATCAGAGAGAAGTCCTAAACGGACCTGGTAGAAGCTCCAAGCGTGTCATCGCGCCTAGGCGGCGAGCTCCTACTCCGTACCTACACATCAAAACTAAATACTAACGCCCACTAACTACATGATGCATCAAAATCAATGAATCACACACAATGCAACCACAAAATCATCCATCAAAATAACAATCAAATAATTATAAGAGTAAATAATCCTAACTCAAACTATTCATACCATATTTTATTCTGTTCTTCTAAGTTGCATCGTACTAGATTAACATGCTCATACACAATTCATCTCATTAGATCACTTACTTCATTCACTAATAATCTCATCATGCACATCTTTACTTTATTCATGGTCAAGACATTAATCATGATAATTAATCAACCCTAGCATGCTATGCTAACAATTATCATCAATTTTAAATAAATCAATCGGAGGTAATTATACCTCACGTTGTCGACAATCGGCGACGGTTAGGGTTCCGTCGCGTGTCTCGGAACTCAAATTCGGCGCTCATCGGCGTCCGAAGCTCGATCAGGCTCGACTGGGTGAGCCCCGCGGAAGATCCGGTGAATTCCAGTGAATTCCAGAAATTCCGAGTTTTTCGGCAGCTGCTAGCGGTTTTCCGGCGGCTTCCGGTGGTTTTCCGGCGACAATCGCCGGCGGCGTCTACTGGCCGGAAAGTGGTCGTGTTGGGTACCCTCGGAACCGGCTCGGCGAGCCCGACTCATCTACGAGGTCGACGCGGCCAACGGAGGTGGCAGCTCGCTGGAAAATGCATAAAACAGAGTCGGCGGTGATGGTGGCTAGATCCGGCCGGCCACGGCGGCGATGGCCTCCGTTCCGGTCGGGAAAGGTCGCTGGAAGGCTGAGGGTGCTGAGGCGACCGACCGATCGCGGCGGCGCTGGTCGCCGGCGGCAGAATCGGCGACGGAAGTGCAACGCGGGCGCGGCGTCGCGGCGTGGCTTCCTCGCGTCGCGGCGGTCCGATGGGGGTGGGACCTGGTCGGGGCAGCACGGCAACGTCGTCGCCGGGCTAGGCGGCGACTATCGACGGCCGGGCGGCGCCGGCGACGGCGGCGACGCGCACAAGGGCGGCGTCGGGCAAGGGTTTGGGGAAGAAAAGAAGGGCGCGGATGAAATAGCTGGGTGGCAGTTTCGTAAATATTACTTGACTCGTCTCCGGCTCGAGTCAAGAATAATAATTAATCGCCGTAAATTCCAAAAAAATCGGGAAAAATCCCATAAAATCAAACAAACACCAAAACATCAAAATGATATGCTCTAGAACTATCAACCCACCCAAAATGCCCGCAACGCGTCCTAACGCGATAAACGGCCTAAAACTAGTTCTACGATCCACTATATATAATAATAAAAAAAGTAACTGCATACTCTCATATATTCTGATAACTCATTCTGTTCTGCTGTGTTCATGACGTTATCATCATATACTTGGGTACGCATGACCCTCATAGCTCATACACGCGACTGGCGTCGGCTCAATACACGTGTTCTGAAACTGACTCGAATCGAAAATAACGGTCGAACCGACCGGTTCTGAATATAAAACCCTGACTCGAATCGCGGGTTTTACACTTGTCGTGGGTGCGCTGCCGACGCTTGAGTGCTACAAAGCCAAGCATCGCCAGCGTTCAGGTGCTCTAAAATAGAATGCCTGAAGGTTCTCCTACTTGCTGCCATCTTCCTCACATTCTTCTTCCTTGCTCTGACAAGCTCTAGATCAACATAAACCGCCTTGATTTTGCATCAAACTGGGACAAAAAAATTGGGTAGAGTCTATCATGGTATAAAGTATCAGACCAGACCGAATTTTGCTCCAATACAAAGAATACACCGGCCAACCAGGTCCGGTATTTAAAACTATGGTTAGACTACTGCAAGCTTCCTTGACGCTTGTAGAATACTAAAGGAGGGTTTGTGAGTGCAAGATTCCTTTGCACTTGGTATTTATGAAAAAAGATTTGGTTTGCTTGTAAGTTGTACATGTTAATTGTCATAGTGAACCTACGAAGACCTATCAAACTAAAGGACATGGCGGACTAGAAGAAAGGGCATACCAATTGGGAACCACTTGAAATATTATTTTCGTCCTCTCTCTTCTCTTCTTATGTGCTTGCATTTATCTGATTATTCACATGTTTACACACTTACTTAATTTCCTTGAGATTGACTTTATGGCGGTTAGAAGTTAAGAATACACAAGTTATAGGCTATCTAACTACTTTAGTGGTTTGATTTATTCACCACCATAAGTAGCATTTTAGAATAGTACTTGTTATGCCTCACACACTACTTAATTAATCGGTTTCATGTTATAAGTGTCTTTTCCATCTATTATTTGTACTTAGCTTGTTTATTTGTTTGCCACTATCCTAATTTTTTTGTGCTTAATTTGTTTAAATCATTTTCGCTATCTTAATCTATATTTGTGATGATTAAAGAGCACTAAGAATTGTGGTGATGTAACTATCATGACTAAGTGTTTGTAGTTGTCTCTTCTCATATTAGGTAGTCGCCTTTATGGACTAGTTAATAGATATTTTGAAATTAGTTTTATTACAATTATTTTGA
The DNA here is from genome assembly GCA_033002965.1 of Piper betle. Lineage (NCBI taxonomy): Eukaryota > Viridiplantae > Streptophyta > Magnoliopsida > Piperales > Piperaceae > Piper > Piper betle. The sequence continues at coordinate 7,188 of JAURVB010003592.1, forward strand.
TTATAAGGATGATGGGTGTTAAAAACATTAGATTCAATTTAAAATTTATAATTATCTTTATTTTTTATTCTTTCAATTAACTATGTAGATTTTGAGTACTATGACTTACTAAAGAGTTTTTTTCTAGGAAAGGGAATAAATTTCTAATATTATCTAGTAGTGGGAGAATTAAACTTAAGTACCAAAAAGGGAAAAAATTGAATTGTCTAAAACCCCACAATTTAAAAAATAAAATAAACGTATTAAAATAATCAAAAAAATTAAAAAAAGGTTAGCCAACCTCTAGCCACCCAGGCGGCCACCCTATGGCGGGGCCATCGCCGCTGGTGACGACAGGCAACTGCCATATAAATAAAAAAATAGAGAGCCTTGGCCGCCCCTGGTAGGGCAATCTTGTAATTATGGAAAAAAAATTTCTCTTTTCTGATAAGTATACTTAATTTTCTCATCATTAGATAATATCAAAAAATATTTTTCCTTTTCTAATAAAAAATTTCTTATTAAATTACAGTAAATAAAAGTGGAGCTCATATCATCTATATGAGATACCTGTAGCTCACGCATATAATATACCCTTTTTGTAAATATAAACTTCTAGATCTAAGACATGAAGGTAAATCCCCGGGAGTGTGTTAACATAAATTACTTTGCGCCTATGCTTCAATCAATCGTTCATCGGAAAGTATTCAAAAACCTTTCAGATAAGAAATAATAAATTTCAACTTTTTGTAATAAAATTTAAGGCAGTGAGTTGATGTCATACAATTTTTTTCTAGAAAGGAGGAGTGGGTTCGTATTTGGTCACCACCAATGGAAACGAGGCCATAATAGCGTAATTGAAGCGACCAAGAGCAAAGACCGATCGACTTGCCATGCCATTGCTCGGTAACAAAACCATGCACGTTGACTTTTGGCGTAATTTGTCAGTGAGTACCGTTTCAGTTATCAAAATGATTTCAGATCGTATCTCTTGTCATTAACAGGAGACCACATACCAAATTAGGTATTAAGAAAAAGTATTACGTATTCTTTTCCCTATTATAGTATCCTTATTTCTCTTTAAGATAAACTAAATACGTCATTATGAAAACGAGATACATCATACTAAAGAAAGAAAAATAAAAGAAAATGACAATCCGGCCCTTGTTAGGCATGTATCGTATCCGTACAGTAGTCATCGTCGAATTAAAACTTCAAACAATCACTCTATACGCCGTTCACGTGTGCTCTGCCGGCGGTGGTGCCGTGGGGCGTCTTGTCGGAGTCTCTCCCCCTGCGCTTCACAACGATGGGCCTTGTGACGGCCTCCAACGCGAGCGCCACCGTGCCCAGAACGATGATGATTCCAATGTACGCGCTCCTCCACCTCCGGTCTGGGTCCAGAATGTCCAACCCTCTGAGCACGTTGACGCCGCTGAATACGATGGTGGAGTATCCGATGGAGTGGTGGTAGACGTTCCAGTAGATGCGGTACTTGTGGTCCTTGTTGGGCTTCAGAAGCAGAGCAAACACTTGGAGCGTCCCAAAGACGAAGAGGGTGATGCCAATGTTGCGGTGGGTGTTGTACACCAAGTTGTTAGAATCGCTGCCGAGTTTGAGTCCCATGCCCCAGCCGGCGACGCCAACGATGTAGGCGGAGGACTGGCAAGCCACATGGAGGTAGAACCAGGCAGGGTCGGCGGACTTGAACACCTTCATGTACCTGGCTATGATGGCTCCCATGGGCATCAGAGTTCCCCAGCTCAACGCACTCAACACCCCATGCACCTGGATGAAAGAAATTAAACCATTCATTCGTCACTATATATATTAGCTAGCTGATTCGTTGATAAGTCGATCGGAAACAATGAAGAAAAACAGAGAATTAAGAAGATGTTAGTGTGACGCTTACGTTCTTGCGGCGGACCCTGGGAACCACGACAAGAGAAGAGCTCTGCCCAGTTAACAGATTCAACCTTGCCGAAGAGGAAAAGTGAGCCGAGTCGAAAGGGTGAGCGGCCAATAACTGCGGTGTCGGACCCTCCTGCCACACATGGTTGATGGTGGTCCGGTTGTCGGGGAGCACTACGTTGGCGAAGAGGGTCATGGCGCCATTGGTGACCTCAAACCTCAACCCCGAGACGGGGAAGGTCAGATTCCTGGGCGCCAGGACAGGCTCGTAGCTGGCGACCTGGGCGGTGTAGGCAAACGTGGTGCCGTTGGCGAGGCGGACGACCATCAAGGCCTGAGCTCCGACCATGCCGGCCCCGGTGGGATTTATCGCCCAAGCTCTCCACCCGTTGGACTCCAAAGGAGCTCTGTAAGCGATCGACACGCTCCCGTTGTCGGGGAAGTACTTCCAGTGCAGAATAGAGTTGAGCTCCTGCAAGTCGTTGCAGAAGCGATAGAGCTGGTTGGAGAACTGGCGACGGCACGTTTGTGCATCGGAATGGGCAGACAGAGAGAGCAGAGAGCAAAAGAGAAGGAAGGTAGTCATGGTCTTCATGATGACCGTCTAGCTGTAGCTGTAGCAAAAGAGGAAACTGGTAGCGGGGAGTGCTGACTGCTCTGGATATGGGTGTCTGATGACGATTGAAGTTTGGAAGCAGATGATCCGATCGGGCAAGAGAGAGAAAAGGCAGGATGTTTTTGAGTAATGCCGGTGGCCTGTGCCGGAGGAAGAAGCCAACGGCACAAGCCGGTGATTTGTACCATATTAACAATCAAGGTGTACTCTCGCTTGTTTTTTTTGGAAGCCCTAAACTATCCTCCAATCTCAAGGTAGAGCTTAACCTTAATCTCAAGGTCACAACCGCCCTCAGCATCTACCATTTAGGGCTGACATGGTTTAGCCATCCGGCGAGTGTGATTTTGCTCTTTCATCCGCCTCCCTTTCCCACACCAGGAACCAATTTTTTACTTAAATAGAACGTAAAGATAGTAATAATTAAATTATTATATATAAAGTTTTCTTTTCATTGTAAATATTGTATAAATTACCCATGACCCGTGAATTCCTTCTTAATTAAATAATGACACCTAATTGTCATTATCGGGTCTGCATCCTGACCTGCCCGTAAATTGCCTTTTCAATTGGCCTCTTTTTATCATTTTGGCGTGTTCGTTATCTGTACATGGGCATCCGCATCACCAACTTTTTCAGATAACCGATAGGATGTCTGAAAATGAAACAATATTAAATATATCGCTAGACACCCACCTTCCTGGCCTGTTTCGGTCATGAAGCAGATTCGGTGGCGGGAAAGGAGACTCCCAAAATCTAATAAATGGTTTTCAACCGACGTTACCATGACTGCACTGCAAAGAAAAGACCAACCCCTTGGGCTTTTGCCTCTTCACCTTCCCGACGCGCCTATTAAGTAATTTTTAGCAGCTTTGTTAGAACCGGCCGGATATCTAGAAGTCATCAAGTTAGGAAATTATTAACCTCACACTAAGTTTTGTGTTAATATATATGGTCGTTAACACACACTACTCATGACTGAAATTGGGGGAGGGAGAAAATATTTGGCAATTGCTTTTGACAGTGACTGAACAAGTACAAGACGAGGAAAGCTTTAAACATTTCGTTATGGTAGGAACCAGAAAGTGCTAGAACATCAGAATTCGTGATTTTCTCGAAGCATAGCATGATGCAATAACTAATAAATAATAAAAATGGGTTGATCATCGTATTCGTACATGCATTATCAAGTTTGGCTGGGCAAGTCACAAGTACCTGTTAGGGTTATTAATTGAGCGAGTCAGTTTGTGAGCATTTAGCGTTTGGCTCGGCTTGACTCAACTAGAAACTCGGACATTTAAATGCTCAAGCTCAAACTTGACTCGAACTTGAATCTTACGAGCCGAGCTTGCCTAAGGCGGTATTCAACTCGACTCGACTCGGTTATAACTCGACTCGACTCGAACTCAACTTAATAAAATAATATAATAATATATCTTTTATATTATATTATATTATATTATATTTATTTATTTATATATGTATGTATATATATGTATATATGTATATATATATATACACAATATAATAACAAAAGTGAGATAATTGAGATGGTAAGTATTCAAGGTGATGACCTTAAGATTGTGGGTTCAATCCCCACTGATCTCATTTTTTTCAAGTGAGGTACTTTTCACTTTTAATTAACCAGTTTCGAGTTCACGAACGAGTAGGTTTGAGCTCGGGAAAATTAAATAGTTTAAGTGTATTCGAGCTCGAGTCGAGCTCGAACACATAAAAGATATTTGAGTCGAATGAACGAGCTGGGTTTGAGCTCGGGAAAATTAAATAGTTTAAGTGTATTCGAGCTCAAGACGAGCTCGAACGCATAAAAGATATTCGAGTCGAACTCAAGCGTGTATGTTCAAAACTCGTTCAATCTCGAGTCGAATTTGTACGAGTTTCGAACTATTCGAGCCGAGTTCGAACACGAGTTGAACTCGGCTGGGTTTGAGCTCGGGAAAATTAAATAGTTTAAGTGTATTCGACTCGAGTCGAGCTCGAACACATAAAAGATATTCGAGTCGACCTCGAGTGTGTATGTTCAAAACTCATTCGATCTCGAGTCGAGTTCGAACGAGTTTCGAACTATTCGAGCCGAGTTCGAACATGAGTTGAGATCGGCTCGCTCGCTCGATTAGCACCCCTAGCACCTGCTGCTGCTCTTCTTCTCCGAGTATTCCCATTATCACCTTAATTTGTTTAATTCTGTTACTTGCGTGGCCAAGCCAAGCCATCCATTTGTTTAATTTCTTATAAACTTTTTTTCGTTATTTTTTAACAAAGAAAAGCCATTAGCACAAATTAATTATGGAAAAAGAAAATCAAAATCAAAATCAAAACGAGTGAAGCACCTATGGCAACGTATATAAAACTACCCAGCTATGATGCAGCACAGCCATCTTGGTTGTACTGCATCTCTCTGGCCGTTGAATTCAATCCAATGGCTAGAAATGAATTTCCCACCCTCGGCTCTTCCCCGGCCAGCCACCGCACCCTCTTCCCTGCGCGTCCCCTCCGCTTCTGCCCACCGGCCCAACTCGCCTGCCCCAGTGTTTTAGCACGCCCATCCCCCACACCACCCCGCACATCCGGTAGGTCCTCGTCCCGCCCCTCGTTGCATGCCACGTCCGGCCACCCCCCGCCACGTCCCAGCCAGCCCTCGTCCCCCTGGATCGCAAGCCACGCAGCTCCCCCAATAGCGCACCCTGGCCTGCTCCCTCCCCCTATTTTGCCTCACGGATTTGCCACCTAGTTTGGTTCACCACCTTAGGTCACTCGGGGAAGAGTCGGAAAGGTGGTTGTCAGAGGTCGTCGCCATGGTTGGTGGCCGGCAGCGACGTGTGCAAAGGTGGGAGGCGGTGGGTGGTCGGGAAGGAAAATGATAGGGAGAGGGGAAGAAAAGGGGGCGGTGGCAAGTCAGTATAGTCGCTGGCTGGGGTAGTTTTGTAATAAAACTTGACTCGCTCCCAACTCGAATTAATATTACTAAATATATCCAAAAATATATAAAAATACAATAAAATACCATAAAATAAAATAATCGAGTTCTAATGGATTATGTTATTTTATGGTATTTTAATTTATTTTTTATATTTTTCGAGATGTATTTCTTAATATAGACAAGAGTGGGGAAGGAAATTGGCATGGGTAGTTTTGTAATAAAAATTTGGTTCGCTCCCGACTCAGTGTCAATATTACGAAATAGGACCCAAAAAATATAAAAAATAAAGGAAAATATCATAAATAAAACAATCGAATTCTAATTGATTATTTTATTTTATGGTATTTTACTCTAATTTTTCATATTTTTGAGACATATTATGTAATATTGATTCGAGACGGGAGCCACTCAAGTTTTTATTACAAAATTGCTATTGTTTCATTTTTCTTCACCAACCACTTTTTCTCCCCCACCTCACCACTGTCGTCACCTGGCAATTTTGTAAAAAACTTGACTCGCTCCTAACACGAGTTATTATTATGAAATATATCCCAAAAATATAAAATACAATAAATATCATAAAATAAATTAATCTAGTTCTAATAGTTTTTTATAATCTTTTACTTTATTTTTTCAAATTTTTGAGATGTATTTCGTAATATTGACTCGTGTCAGGAGTGAATCAAGTTTTTATTACAAAATTACTTTATTTTTTAAAAATTTATTTTGTAATATTGACTCGAGTAGGGAGCGAGTCAAATTTTTATTACAAAATTATTTTATTTTATTTTATTACAAAATTATTTTATTTCATTTTATTACCAAATAATTTTGTAATAAAAACTTGAATCGCTCCCGACTCGAGTCAATATTAGTTTTTGGTGGGTTATTAGGTTCAGAGCATGTTATTTGAGTTAGAATTTGATTATTTTATCTTATGTTATTTTACTATAATTTTTTATATTTTTCGGAATATATTTCGTAATATTGACTCGAATCGAGAGCATGTCAAATTTTTATTACAAAATTGCCCCCGACCCCTTTATTTTCACCCCGACCTTCTCCCCTACCGACGATCCCCCCTTCCTCGCCGCTGCCATCACCTGCACCACCGCCGGTCGTGTTGTGACAGCCTCCTCATCTGACTCCAAAGCCGACGTGTCCCGCCTTCATCCTGCCGTCTGCATTGCGCAGCGTCCCGGGAGAAACATAGTGAACAGAGGAAGCGGGAAATAGACCTGTGGTCAGCGGCGTCGAAAAATCTACAGCTTTGATCGAGGCGATTGCAACAGTGGACTCTCCGACGACCGCCTCCTCACCGGACTCCCAAGTCGACGCCTCCCGCCTTCATCCCGCTGGCCGTGCTGTGCGGTGTCCCGAAAGAAACAGAGAGAATAGAGGAAGCATGAAATAGAGCTGTGGTCGGCGGCGTCGAAAAGTGTAGCTTTTTTCGCTGGGGATGGACTCGCCGGCAACCGCCTCCTCTCCAGACTCTCAAGCCGACGCATCCCGCTAGCCGTGGTGCGCCACACTGGTGGAGAAACAGAGGAAGCAAAACAAAGGCACTGGCTGAACAGCCCTGCTACTTCGTTGTCGTCGCTTCTTTCGCCGGCACTGTACTCCTCTGACCATTTCTTTCACCGGTGTTGCACTCCTCCGTCCACCTGCTACTTCGTCGTTGACGCGGTGTGCTGTGTGATGAGGGGGAAGAATCACAGGCCTGAGGGGTGCCGCAGGCATCGCTGGAGAGACGATGGCTTTGGTGGGGTTATTTTCCAGCCGTTGGATCTAATCCAACAGCTGGAATCAAACTGCAGACACAGCCATCTTGGTTGTGTTGCAGTACACAAATTCCTATATATATATATACACATATATATATATATATATATAGGATATATAGCAATGCTCATATGCGCTGCTCTATTTTAGAAAGTGAAGGTATTTTTCTTGAACTCTATATCATGAAGAGATGGATACTTGAAATAGCAAAGGAAGTTATTTTTGATGGTGATGAGTGGAACTTTGTGGTGATTCTAACAAAACTTTATTCTCTAATTGGGGAGAATTGCACTGTATATTTAATCGATGGGCCCAAAACGTATATTCATCATCTGAAAAATTTGACCTCGCCAAGCAAAAACTTTTAGGGATAGAGAAATTGGTAGAAGATGTGGTAGATGATCCACACCATGGAATACAAGTCCAGCATGGAATACAAGTACATTTACCGGCACAATCAAAGACAAAAGGAACTGGTAAAAGATAGAAGAGTGGTAAAAAACTTGTAATAGACCATATGGTCAAAGATAGGCTATGCCATGGTTGCAATAAATGGGGAGTTGGACATGATAAATGAACTTGCCCGAGTACATAGGTAATGTTGCCTACCACAACCCTTGTTTTTATCTTTGTTATATATAATTTATGTGATTATTTGCCATATTTTGTTTTTAAATATATAGGCAACAAAATGTTCCATCTCAAAGTAGAGTTGTGGCGTCTATTCAGGGGCGATGCTGATGGCAATGCGGTGATGGTAAATTTCAAAGCGGTGATGCAGAACGATTATGATAGCTCCAAATCTAGAAGAGCTGTATAATGTTAGTGATTTGTAACTTGTTTCCATGAATCGTTATTGACTTTAATCAAACTTGACAAATTTGTAGCTTGTAAGTTTGTACTTGTATTCATCATGTGGAAGAAAGTTAAATGAGATGGCTCTCATGTGTTTTGATTCTGATGTGTTGCCGACTTCATCAACATAATTTAAATGTTATCATAATATATAAGAGTTTGCCATTTTTTTAAATTTATAATTAATCGCAAAATTAATTTTTCAATTTTTTACTTACTTTACTTGAGTCAAGACTGAGTAAAATTTGTATTGACTTGACTCGAGTTAAGACCAAGTCAATTTTTATTGACTTGACTCGAGTTAAGACCAAGTCAATTTTTATTGACTTGACTTGAGTCAAGACCGAGTCAATTTTTTACCCCATCATCCATTCATTAATAGGTATTTTCTAGGTGACCTTAAGTCGAACCATGACCGGTCGACTTGATAACCAACCATATCGGTTCATCTATATTTATTTCATAATATTTAGGTTCGAGTCTTGTAATAAAAATCATGGTTTTTACAATCTCCCCAACTTAGAAATATTTCATCCCTGAAATATTATAACAGCAAGATGATAAGCATGATTAATTATATCTTCTGGATCTCAGGCTGCTCCTGTTGTTGCTTCAGGGGTTGACGACACTCATTTTGACAGGTGTCTCGTCCTTCCGCAATTGTAGCACCGACGGGCCTCACTGCATAACCCTGAATGCATCTTGTTGCAATTTTTACATAGTCGATACGGAATCTCCTAAAACTTCCTTTTGCGGTTCCCATTGACATTCTGTTATGGTTGATTAAATTTTTTTATGCTTACTTCGGTTTGTTAGTGAGTCCACTAATTCCCTAATGACATACCCCATTGGAGAAAGATAAATATTGGACTCTTCAACAAGGTACTTGAGTCATAAGATGTGAGCTTTTGGAAAACCTAGGTCTAAGACTGTGGGATCTTTATATATGTTTTTGTTTAAAAAAAATGTTAGACATATTTGCTTAATTGTGAGTAACACATGCCAGCTAGGCCCACAATGTTGTGACAAATGGCCGGGTCGTTACAGGTCCTGTAACGACCCGGCCATTTGTCACAACATTGTGGGCCTAGCTGACCAGGTGTTACTCATAATTAAGCAAATATGTCAAACATTTTTTTTAACAAAAACATATATAAAGATCCCACAGTCTTAGACCATTTCCCAGTAGCCACACTTATTTCTCAAATAAATAATAAAATGAGTCCTCATATTTATTTTGCTCCATGCCCTGGTTGTCAATCACCTAATTTTGTATATGCACACCTGCGGAGGCAATTCCGCGTTAGTGATTACAACACTAAGTAGTATAATAGATAAAACAAATCAAGTACATTCGACTCTTTCCTTATGTTTATTTTAATGTGCGATGGAGCGATTCCACTATACTCCAAAACAATGCGGAGGAGGTATCCGCTGTGATCCGCACACCCCGGCCGTAGCCCTTTTGTGGGGAGGCTACCACTACCATCTCCAGTGCCAGTGCCTCGTACACCCCGGCCGTAGCCTTTTTGTGGGGAAGCTATCACTGGACTCAGGTGATTGCTACGCCCCGTTTGTGGGGAAGCTCTCACTACCAATTCTAGTGCCAGTGCCTCGCACACCCCGGCCGTAGCCTTTTTATGCGGAGGCTATCACTGCTCTCAAGTGAATGCTACCCCATTTGTGGGGAAGTCTCACTACCAACTCTAGTGTCAGTGCCTCACACACCCTGGTCGTAGCCTTTTTATGGGGAGGCTATCACTGTACTCAGGTGAATGCTACGCCTCATTTGTGGGGAAGCTCTCACTGCCAACTCTAGTGCCAGTGCCTCACACACCCCAGCCGTAGCCTTTTTATGGGGAGGTTATCACTGCACTCAGGTGAATGCTACGCCCCGTTTGTGGGGAAGCTCTCACTGCCAACTCTAGTGCCAGTGCCTCACACACCCCGGCCGTAGCCTTTTTATGGGGAGGCTATCATTGCACTCAGGTGATTGCTACGCCCCGTTTGTGGGGAAGCTCTCACTGCCAATTCTAGTACCAGTGCCTCACACACCCCGGCCATAACCTTTTTATGGGGAGGTTATCACTGCACTCCAGTGCAATGGAGGAATCGTTGTGCCTCGCTCACCCCGGCCGTAGCCTTTTTATGGGGCGGCTATCACTACTCCAAAATAATGTCGATGCATTACACAATTTACGCACATAATACGACCCTGTGTCGGACTGAGTCAATTCTTTGACCCCGGTTGCACTCGGTGCATGGTGGTCGAATCTGGGCTCAGGCCGACCAAGGCTACCAATAAGGAAAATACGATGTTCTACCTATTATACGTACCTGACTTGTGACTTCGTCTGACTGTGACCCGTGAACCCTAATCTGAATGAGGGCAAAATTATACATTAGTATAATTTTGTTTTGCCTACATGCAACTTACATGACTAATATACTATCAATTTTAAATGATGTAATTAGTTCATGTTAGTCTTCATTCCTTATTAAATTTTCAGCAATTCTAATGATAATTAATTATTAATTATCCCCATCCAAATCCCCATTATCTAATTGATAATTTAATTATTAACATGTCCATTTACAAAACAACTAAGCAATCGACAAGAACTCTATGCATAAGACGCTGGAGATCTAGCAACTTAGCAGGATGTCTTCAAGAAACCTTGCATGCAAGAATCCTAATGGAAACAAATAAGATGAGGGATGAAATACTCACACAGTAATGGGGAGGTCGCCTGGGATGGAGATGAGGGATGAAATACTCCCTCCTCCTGTATATATATACACTTCAACCATTCCCTCCATTAAATTCTCATACCCCATCATCCATTGGTATTTCCTAGGTTCAATGAGCCCCTTCATTAAATTCTCACACCCCATCATCCGTTGGTATTTCCTAGGTTCAACGACCCCTTCATTAAATTCTCACACCCCATCATCCATGCATGAATAGGTATTATCTAGGTGACCTTAAGTCGAACCATGACCGGTCGACTTGATAACCAATCATATCGGTTCATCTATATTTATTTCATAATATTTAGGTTCGAGTCTTGTAATAAAAATCATGGTTTATAAGTGGGAATGGACTATAGATCTTTAACTTCCAGGGTACCCATTTTAAAGAAATGACTTAGCCCATTACATTGCACTTTGGGCTGGGTCGTTACAAATGGTATCAGAGCCGACCTGGTTCCGTGTTAGATGGTGGGCTGGATTAGGAACGTTGGCTAGGCTGCCGGTCACGGGCCAGAAAGGTCATGGGCTGGGGCTAGCAACGGGCCAAGTATAGGCATTTCGAGGACGAAATTTCCTAAGGTGGGTGGATTGTGAGATCCCTCAACTTAGTCTCACATCTAATACCTACTGGGAAAAGATCATTTTTATAAGTGGGAATGGACTATAGATCTTTAACTTTCGGGGTACCCATTTTAAAGAAATGACTTGGCCCATTACGTTACACTTTGGGCTGGGTCGTTACCGAGTCAATTTTTTATTGACTTGACTCGAGTCGAGACCGAGTCAATTTTTTATTGACTTGACTCGAATCGAGACCGAGTCTAGTCTTTATTAACTTGACTCAAGTCGAGACCGAGTCTAGATTTTATTGACTTGACTCAAGTCGAGACCGAGTCTAGTTTTTATTGACTTGACTCAAGTCGAGACCGAGTCTAGTTTTTTTGTTCGAATAATTTTAGTGACATGAAAGTATACACGGTCTAAATAAGTAATATAATGATAAATTAGAGTATCGTTCCCACAGAGAGATGAATTTCCTTAAATTAATTAGAGAAAATAAAATTAAGAACAAAATAAAAATAATTGACTTAACTAAATCTAAATAATAAATTAAAATTAAAATTAAAGTTAAAATGACAAAACTGGTTCTAGAGTCGAATTTCCCTTAACATGAATTTAATCTTCATCATATCTTACTTTTATCTTTTATTCCCCCTTCAAATTGTCGATCTAGGATAATTATATGACACGGTGGGTCCCGCTCCTTCATGCTTCTATTATTTTGCCTCAATTTCACCTCTCGGTGATAATTGATTAATCAACAAAATAATGCATTAATAATTGCCTTACAATCGCATACGGTGTTATGTATCTCCCGACCACAATGACAAACAAGTCAAAAGACTCGTCGTATGACGAATTACCAATGACTAATCTAATTAATTTCTCCCGAAATCTAATTAAACCTCATGATCTAAGAAATAGGTGATCAATCTACTCTTAGCATTAAGAACATGATAATTCAAACAATCCAATTGAATAAAAGAGTAAGAGCATGAAATAAATTCAATTAAATCATATTAAGTTTCATTCTTCTCTAGAACGAAATAAAAGACTACTCCATAATAATAATAGAAAATAATATAAAGAAGAAACTAATTTTTATTATGAAAGAGAAAGAAATTACAAAAACTAAAACTACTTCTTCTACTACACTCTGAAGGCAAGAGGTGAGATATGATCAATAACAAATGACCACCCCTTTATATAGAAGTGGAGATACAAGAATTCGAAGAGGGTGTTCACAGATCGACGTAGTCTAATTAATTATAATGTCCCTTCAAGTTTCCAACTGTTCGACTCCATTGAACACCATACATTGTAGCTATTGGGTGGAGCCAAGTGTCATGTCCAATTAATTCCAAAGCTTAATTTATTCATCTTTTTCTACATTAAAACATCAAAATTAAGCATATATAATAAAATATTAATTAACTAAAAAATAATGTAAAATATTACTTAATTAATAATGCTTATTCCCGGGAAGTGCAAAATCATCTTAAAAACACAGGTAAATATTATATATTTTAAACACTTAACACGGGGGCCGGTGGTGGGGGTGGTGGCAAGGGCCGGTGCGGGGGGGCCACGGTGGTGGTTGGGGGGGGGGGTGGCGGGGTGGGCATGGCCGAGGGGCAGCGGCTTGGGGCGATCGTCGGCGGCAGCTTAGGGCAGTCATCGTTGTCGCCATGGGCGGCGGGTGGACGGTGGGTTGGAGTTGTCATTGTCATCATTGTAGTGGATGCCGACGGGCATGGGGGCAGCCAGGTGAGCCACCCCAGTGAGGCGGCTTGGGGGAGGGGGGATGGGGGGTGCTGTGGACCATTGGATCAGATCCAACGGCCCATAATCCATGCGCTGCCAAATCGTGGCAACGCATCGAAGAATATATAGATAGATATATATATATATATATATATATATATATATATATCTAAAGCTAGGGATGCCTATTAGGTCAAGTACCCGCAAAACTTGCCCCTACCAAACACTAACGATAAGGTTTTAGATAATTAATAATAAGGTTCGATTTTAGATAATTTATTAATTCGATTCGATTCGGTTTGCTTTGCATCCCAAATTGGGGTGTTACAATCAACCTCTAAGAAATTGCACCTCTACCCAAAGTGAATGCATAACCTGTTGTCAACCTCTTCATATGTAGATCCCTGGCATAATCTGAGTCCTCAAAACCAATCAGCCTGATATTTTCATTAGTATAAACCACTTCATAATTAGTAGTACTATTCAAATACCGTATTACTTATTTCGCAGCATTCTAATGCTCCTTCCATAGATTAACTATGTACTTACCAACTACACTAACAACAAGAGAATTGTCTGGCCGTGTACAAACCATGGAATATATTAAACACCCAACAACTTGTGCATAAAGAAATTTTAATATTTCTACCAAACCACCATTGATTGTAGGAGACATAGCCATGAAAAGTTTGAAGTGTTGAGCAAGAGGAATTGACACCCCCTTAGCGTTATCCATGCCAAATCTTTCTAAAACTTTCTCTACATACTTTCCCTGTGACAACCACAATTTTCTGGCTTTCATGCCCCATTTGAATACCATGCCTAGAATTTTCTTAGCCTCGCCTAGATATTGCATGTCAGACTATTGACAACTGAGACTTGAGCTTAATAACTTCAAGAACTCTTAGTAACAATCAACATATCATTAACATAAGAAAACTCTTAGTAACAATCAACATATCATTAACATACAATAGCAAAAAAAATGTGACATATTGCCAAGTACTCTAAAATAAACACATCTATCATACTCAGACTGAGTATAACTAACCTGAATCATAAAAGTATCAAATCTTTTATACCACTAACAATGAGACTACTCCAATCCATACAGTGATTTCTTCAATTTGCACACCATATGCTCCTTGTGATATTCCTTGAATCCCTCAAGTTGATGCATGAAAAGCTGCTCCTCCAAATCTCCATGAAGAAAAGCGATTTTTGTGTTCAGTTGTTCTAATTGCAGATTATACATTGCCACCAATGCCAAAATCACTCTAACCGATGTAAGTTTGACCATTGGTAAGAATATTTTATTATAGTCCTCACCCTCTAGCTGAACATATCCCTTTGCTACTAACCACGCCTTATATTTTTCTCCATCTTTCTCGAAAATTACTTCCTTTTTCCAAAACACCCATTGGTAACCTATTACCTTCCCTTTGGTGGCTCTACAAAATACTAAGTCTCATTCTTGTGAAAAGACTGGAGTTCTTCCATCTTTGCCATTATCCATTGGCTTGATTCCTTGTTATGCATAGCCTCCTTATAGGAAGTTAGATCACCACTCCCCACCACCAAAGCAAAAGTGATGGCGTCCTCAAACCCGAGTCGAACAAGAGGATGTATCTATCTCCACTCTCTGTCCCTAGCCAAGGAATAGGCCTGCAAATGCTCATCATTCTGACAACCACTAAATGATGCTTCCTCTTGAGATGATTCAGTAGGCTCCACTTCAACCGACAATTTTGTAGAAGCTCCACCGGAATAATGTTCCTTTCCTCATCAACCTTTCCCCCGCTAGATTCTCATGCAACCAACCAAGTTTCAACATGTGCTCCTCATTAAAGATAATATCCTTTCTGATCATAACCTTATTTGATGTTGCATCCCATAACTTAAAGCTCTTCACGCCTTTTTTAAACCCAATAAACACATTTGCCGTTGACTTGGAGTCTAGCTTAGACTGTTGTGTATCATGTATATGCACAAAACATGGATAAACAAAGATTTTCACATTAGAATAGTCAATCGGTTTGCCTATCCACATTTCCTCGAAGCTTTCCCTACCCGTGTAACACTAGGTGACCTATTGATAATGTAATATGTCATATTCACTACCTCAACCTGGAATATTTTAGGCAACCTTGCATTCAAACTCATAAACCTTGTCTTCTTCAACAATGTTTTGTTCATCTTTTCAACAACATCATTCTACTAAGGTGTGTATGGTGGTGTGAGATGTCAGCTTACACCTTCTTGTTGCAAGAAATCAATAAATTCTTTAGACTTGTACTCACCTCTATTATCAACCTCAAATATTTGAGTTTCTTCCCAAGTTGAGTTTCCACTTCTACCTTCCACTATTTACACATGGAGAAAGCTTCATCTTTATGCTTCATGAACTATATACCCAATCCTTCCTGGAAAAATCATTTATGAAGGTACTAAAATAGGTAGCACCACCATGAGATTTCACAGATGTTGGCCCCAATACATCAGTATGAACATAGTCTAAGACAAAAATACTAGTATGAGATGCGAGTGATCGAAATTGTACCTTTGCTTGCTTGCCAAGAACACAATACTTACCAAAGTTGAAATAAAATGCTTTCAACAGTAAATCCCTTCTGTGTAGCTCAGTCATAGCCCTCTCACTTATATGACCTAACCTCATATACCAAAGCAAATGTTCTCTATGTCCTTCTCAAAGTTAGACACTACAGCAACACCGACAACTGTGTGTCCCTGTAGCATTTACAAATTATCGTTCTTCTGGTTTTTCATGATCAATGATAACCCCTTAGTGACCTTCAGAACTCCCTCTGACATGACAACTTTATGTCCATCGTTGTCTAAACAACCCACTGAAATCATATTTTTCCTCAATTCTAGCACATACCTCACATCAATCAATGTCCGGATTGCACCATCAAACATTCTGATTCTCAAATATACAACACTCTTACAAGTAGAGTTGTTTCCCATAAAAAATGAACACCCATCAAAAGCTTGATAGTCATATAACCACTCCTCATTTGGACACATGAAATGAGCATCCATAATCCAAAAGCCAACTATCTTCTCACTCAACCTCATATACCAAAGCGAAATGTTCTCTATGTCCTTCTCAAAGGTAGACACTACAGCAACACCGACAACTATGTATCTTGTAGCATTTACAAATTATCATTCTTCTAGCCTTTCATGATCAATGATGATCACTTAGTGACCTTCAGAACTCCCTTTGACAGGACAATTTTATGTCTGTCGGTGTCCAAACAACCTAGTGAAATCATATTTTTCCTCAATTCTAACACATACCTAACATTAGTCAATGTCAAGATCACACCATCAGACATTCTAATTATCAAATATACAACCCCAACACTCTTACAAGTAGAGTTGTTTCCCATAAAAAATGAATGCCCATCAAAAGCTTGATAGTCATATAACCACTCCTTATTTGAACACATGAAATAAGCATCCAGAATCCAAAAGCCAACTATCCTCTCACTCATATGACCTAACCTCATATACCAAAGCAAAATGTTCTCTATGTCCTCCAAAGTTAGACACTATAGTAGCATCAACAACTGTGTGTCCCTCTAGCATTTACCAATTATCGTTCTTCTGGCCTTTCATGATCAATGGTGACACCTTAGTGACCTTAAGAACTCCCTCTAACATGACAGCTATATGTCCATCGGTGTCCAAACAACCAGTGAAAACATATTTTTCCTCAATTCTAGCATATACCTCACATTAGTCAATGTGTGGATCACACCATCAAACATTCTAATTCTCAAATATATAACCCCAATACTCTTTCAAGTAGAGTTGTTTCCCAAAAGAAATGAACGCCCATTAAAAGCTTGATAATCATATAACCACTCCTTATTTAGACACATGAAATGAGCATCCAGACTCCGAAAGCCAACTATCCTCCCCATTGTTTGCACCAAATGTAACATTGAGTAGTTCCCCATCATCACCACCAGAATCAACTACACCAGCTTGATTAATTCTTTTGCCTTCCTTTTTCTCTCTATCTTGTTTCTTATTATTGCATCCTTTTTGAAGTGACCCTCCTTTTTACAATAATAACAAACAACCTTGGTTTTATCAAATTTTCCCTTCCCCTTTCTTCCACTCCCTTTCTAAAAGACTTTCCCCTTGTTTACGGGTTGTTGTTAAGTGTTTAAAATATACAATATTTACCTAGGTTTTTTATATGATTTTGTACTTTCTAGGTATAAATATTATTAATTAGGTGATATTTTTCGTTATATTCTAGTCAATTGATATTTTATTAGATATGCTTAATTTTGGTGTTTCAATGTAGAAAAAGATGAATAAATTAAGCTTTGGATTTGATTGGTCACGACATTTAGCCTCACCCAAAGGCTACAATTTATGGTGTTCAATGGAGTCGAACAGTTGGAAACTTGAAGGGATATTATAATTAATTAGATTACGTCGATTTGTGAACACCCTCTTCGAATTCTTGTATCTCCACTTCTATATAAAGGGGTGGTTATTTGTTGTCATCATATCTCATCTCTTGGCTTCAGAGTGTGGTGAAAGTAGTAGTTTTAGTTTGTAATTCCTTTTTCTTTTATAATAAAAATTAGTTTCTTCTTTATAATGTTTTTTATTTATATTATGGAGTAGTCTTTTATTTCATTCTAGAGAAGAATGGAACTTAACATGATTTAATTGAATTAATTTCAACCTCTTATTCTTTTATTCAATCGGATTGTTTAAATTGTCATATTCTTAATGCTAAGAGTAGATTGATCACATATTTCTTAGATCATGAGGTTTAATTAGATTTCGAAAGAAATTAATTAGATTAGTCATTGATAATTCATCATACGACGAGTCTTTTGACTTGTTTGTCGTTGTGGTCGGGAGATACACAACACCGTATGCGATTGTAAGGAAATTCTTAATGCATTATTTTGTTGATTAATCAATTATCACCAAGAGGTAGAAATTGAGGCAAAATAATAGAAGTATGAAGGAGCGGGAGCCACCATGTCATATAATTATCCTAGATCGACAATCCGAAGGAATAAAAGATAAGAGTAAGATTTGATGAAGATTAAATTCATATTAAGGGAAATTCGACTCTAGAACGAGTTTTATAATTTTAACTCTGCTTTTTATTTAAGTTATTATTTAGATTTCGTTAAGTCAATTATTTCTATTTTGTTCTTAATTTTATTTTCTTTAATTAATTTAAGGAAATTCATCTCTCTGTGGGAACGATACTATAATTTATCATCATACTACTTGTTTCGACCGTGTATACTTGCATGTTATTGAAAATAGTCTAACAGTTGTATATCTACATAAAGATTATCCTAATTATTCTTGACTTCCTTCTTATCCTAAGCTATTAATTCGTCAAACAACAAAGCGGTAGCAAGGTCATCAAACTCAATGGAATCTTTCCTATACAACAAAGTCTTCGCAACTGGTTCATATACCGAATTGAGAGAGTTGATAAGCATGTAGGTGTTATCATCCTCTGGAGTATTCTCATCAATGCACAACAAGTCATTACACAACTTGTTAAACTTATTCAAATGAGACTGAAAAGAATCAGAGTCACTCATCCTCAAGTAATACAACTGTCTCTTAAGATAGACCTCTTAGTCAAGGATTTAGTCTTGCTCTCTAATTTTTCCTATAAAGTAGATGGAAACTTTATTTGCAAAATACTGTAATAAGTTTCATCAGAGAGATGCCTGTGAATGACACCCAACACTCTCTTTTTTAAATTAAACCAATCTTTATCAAACATATGATTAGTCTGGTTACCCTCAAGAACAATACCCATGAGACCTTGATAAACAAAAATATTCTTAATTTTTTCTTGCCAAAGAACAAAACTATTCTTCTCATTAAACTTCTCAACATCAACTTTCAAAGAAAACCATTGACTAACCAAATCTATAAAAGAGATCTAGAAGAATACCTTCAGTCATTTTATGCAGCGATTCCTTTCGAGCCAACCAACGCTTTGATACCAATTGTTTAAGTAGATTGCCTATGCGGAAGCATGTGACTAGATAATGACCAATAATCAAGGAATGAAACAAAATATTGAAAACAAGGACACCAAGAAATTAACGTGGAAAGCTCTAAACTCAAGGGTAAAAAACTACAGAGAACAAATTCCTTATGTAGAAGAATTACAAATTGCAGTTTATAATAAAACCCCTCATCTCTCTCAACCTAGAAGAAAATCCTCTTCTACCATCCACGACATGGTAGCAGTTCTTCATGTATTTATGCTATTTTTTATCTCTTTCTTCAATGTATCCTTATTGTAACCTATTTTTGCACAAGGAGGGTTCCAAGGCGTGGATGTGCCGTCGGCGCACAAGCGCTACCAAGCCGGGCACTGGGGCGTTCGACTATTTTTTTGACAAACTACTGGGTGCTCGGGCACTCCAAAATATAATGCCTGAGCGTTCTCCTAGTTGCTACCATCATCCTTGTTTTCTTCTACCTTGCTCTGACGAGCTCCGGATCAACATAAACCTCCTTTATTTTGTGCCATATTGGGACAAAAAAATTGGGTAGAGTGCATCGTGGTATAAAGTATCAAGCCGGACCAAATTTGGCTTTGGTACAAAGTATACACCGGCCAGTCTAGTCCTGTATTTAAAACTATGGTTGGAGTACTGCAAACTTCCTTGACAATTGTGGAGTGATTAAGGAGGGTTTGTGAATGTAAGATTTCTTGACACTTAGTACTTATGAAAAAAGTTTTGGTTTGCTTGTAAGTTGTATAAGTTGATTGTCATATAAAGCTATGATTACCTATCAAGCCAAAAGATGTGGTGGGCTAGAAGAGAAAACATACCAATTTGGACCCTTTTGAAAAAATTATTTATGGCCTCTTTCTTCTCTTCTTACTTGCGTGCTTGCATTTATTTGATTACTTACTTATTTACACACTTATTTCACTTTTTGAGTTTGACTTTATCACGATAGGAAGTTAAGTATATATTGTTCTATGCTATCTCACTACTTATTTAGTTTGACTTGTTCACCAATATTAGTAGCATTTTAGAATAGTATTTGTGCCTCACACACTACTTAATTAATCAATTTCATGTTATAAGTGTTTTGCTCATTTATCATTTGTGCTTAGCTTATTACCTACTTGAGACTATCTTAATTTTCATGTGTTTAATTTATTTAAATCGTTTCCGTTATCTTCGTTTATACTTGTGATCATTGAGGGGCGCGGCGCCAAAGATTGTGGGGATATAATTGTCATGATTGAGTGCTGGCAATTATCTCTTCTGGTATTAGGTAGTCGCCTTCATTCATTAATTAATAGATATTTTGCAATTACTTTTATTACAATCATTTTGATTATAAAGATAAAGGGCTTAATATCTTTATTTTTTTATTTTTCTATTTAAGTGTGGATTTTGATTAGTAAAACTTACCAAACAGAGTTTTACCCAGAATGGGAAAATTTTTTGATATTATTTTGTATTAGGAGAATTAAGCATAATTAGAAAATTTAAAAAAAATGAATAGTGTAAAACTCATTTTAAAAAACTCATGCCGCCATTGGCTGGGCAGCCAGAAGTGGCGGCCCAGGGCGGCCGACCCATGGCTCTGCCTCTATACGCCGTTCATGTGTGCTCTGCCGCCGTACCCGTTGACGGCGGTGGTGCCATGGGGAGACTTGTCGGAGTCTCTCCCCCTGCGCTTGAGGACGATGGGCCATGTGACGGCCTCCAACACGAGCGCCACCGTGCCCAGCACGATGATGATGCCAATGTACGCGCGCCTCCACCTCCGGTCTGGGTCCAGAATGTCCAACCCTCTGAACACGTTGATGACGCTCAATACGATGGTGGAGTATCCGATGGAGTGGTGGTAGACGTTCCAGTAGATGCGGTACTTGTGGTCCTTGTTGGGCCTCAGAAGCAGAGCAAACACTTGGAGCGTCCCAAAGACGAAGAGGGTGATGCCGATGTTGCGGTGGGTGTTGTACACCAAGTTGTTCGAATCGCTGCCGAGCTTGAGTCCCATGCCCCAGCCGGCGACGCCAACGATGTAAGCGGAGGACTGGCAAGCCACATGGAGGTAGAACCAGGCAGGGTCGGCGGACTTGAACACCTTCATGTACCTGGCTATGATGGCTCCGATGGGCATCAGAGTTCCCCAGCTCAACGCACTCAACACCCCATGCACCTGGATGAAAGAAATTAAGCCATTCATTCGTCACTATATATGTTAGCTAGCTGATTCGTTGATCAGTCGATCGGAAACAATGAAGAAAAACAGAGAATTAAGAAGATATTAGTGTGACGCTTACGTTCTTGCGGCGGACCCTGGGAACCACGACAAGAGAAGAGCTCTGCCCAGTTAACAGATTCAACCTTGCCGAAGAGGAAAAGTGAGCCGAGTCGAAAGGGTGAGCGGCCAATAGCTGCGGTGTCGGACCCTCCTGCCACACATGGTTGATGGTGGTCCGGTTATCGGGGAGCACTACGTTGGCGAAGAGGGTCATGGCGCCATTGTTGACGTCAAACCTCAACCCCGAGACGGGGAAGGTCAGATTCCTGGGCGCCAGGACAGGCTCGTAGCTGGCGACCTGGGCGGTGTAGGCAAACGTGGTGCCGTTGGCGAGGCGGACGCCCATCAAGGCCTGAGCTCCGACCATGCCGGCCCCGGTGGGATTGATCGCCCAAGCTCTCCACCCGTTGGACTGCAAAGGAGCTCTGTAAGCGATCGACACGCTCCCGTTGTCGGGGAAGTAATTCCAGTGCAGAAAAGAGTTGAGCTCCGGCAAGTCGCTGCAGAAGCGATAGAGCTGGTTGGAGAACTGGCGACGGCATGTTTGTGCATCGGAAAGGGCTGACAGAAATAGCAGAGAGAAGAAGAGAAGCAAGGTAACGGTAGTCATGGTCTTCATGATGACCGGCTTGCTATATTCGTAGCGAAAAGAGAGGAAACTGGTTGTGGGAGCTGCTCTGGATATGGGTGTCTGATGATGGTTGAAGTTTGGAAGCAGATGATCCGATCGGGCAAGAGGGTGGCAGGATGTTTTTGAGTGATGCCGGTGTCTTGTGGCGGAGGAAGAAGAAGTGGGTTTTATTTATAAGGAAGAGATGGTAGCGTGGAAGGTGGTCAACGATGGCGCCAAGAAGGTTCACAACCAATATTTTGACTGCAAAGTTTAAATAGATCATTTCCAAGCTGCTTCCAATTTTTGCGAAGAAGAAAAGGCAAAGTCGACGGGAGACGAGACCGAGCCTGCACTCGACTCACGCCAGTCAAGCTATCCCGGCTTTTTTACTTTTTTAAATTAATTAACACAAGGGTGCTTGATTCCAATTTTACTATACCAGTCATTTGGGGCTGATTTGGTTAGCGATCAACGGCGAGTGTGATTTGATTGATCCGGTATAGCTAACATAGGTAGATTGAACTCAAATTTTGCTTGATCATCAGCGTATAGCAAACATATGTAGAATGCACTCAAATTTTGCTCGATCATCATATACCCAAAATACAATATAACGAGCGTAAGTCATTTTTTTAAATGTGGTGAACCGATTTATAATCATTTTTATTTATAAATAAGATCTTTGTCCAATGAGTATTAGATATGAGACTAAGTAAAAGAATCTTACAATCCATTCACTTTAAAAAATTTTGTCTCCAGAATTCCTACCATAGCCTTAACACACGTCTTTCTCTAGCCTGTGACCGATAACCTTAGCTAATGTCCGTAATTTAGCCCACTATATAACACGGAACCAAGTTATTCTGATATTATTTGTAATAATTTAGCCCAAAGTTAAAATATAATGGACTAAATTATTTCTTTAATAGTAGTTAACGAAGTTAAAGATTTATAATATATTCCCACTTATAAACAGAATTTTTACCTGATAAATATTAAATATGAGACTAAATTAAAAAATCTCACGAGTCATCGACCTCTCCTTAGTCTTATAAGAACTAATTTTTTATTCAAATAGAACTTAAAGATAGTAATAATGAAATTATTATACATTTTTTAGTTCTAAATATTATATAAATTACCCATGACCCGTGAATAAAACATTCAAGCATCTTTTAGACGTTATTTCTTCTTAATTAAACAACAAAAATACCACACCTAATCGTCATTACAGTGTGTGCACTCGCTGATCGGCATCCGAGCTGCCCATGAATTGTATTTTCAATTTGGCTCTTTTGATCATTTTGAAGTATTATATCTTCACATGGGCATCCGCATCACCTACATTTTCGGATAACCAATGAGGATGTCTTAAAATGAAACAATATTAAACATATCACTAGACACCTACTTTCCGGGCGTGTTCCAGCCATGAAGCAGATTTGGTGGTGGGAAAGGTGACTCCCAAATCAAATAAATGGCATTCAACGCACGTTAACGTGACGGCACCGCAAAGAAAAGACCACTAAATTATTCTAGAGCTTTGTTAGAACCGGCCGGATATCTAGAAGTTATCAAGTTAGGAAATTATTAACCTAACACGAAGTCTTGTGTTAATATATGGTCGTTAACACACACTACTCATGACTGAAATTGGGGGAGGGGAGAAAATAATTGGTAATTGCTTTTGACAGTGACTGAACAAGTACAAGACGAGGAAAGCCTTAAACATTTCGTTATAGTAGATACCAGAAAGTGCTAGAACATCAGAATTCGTGATTTTCTCGAAGCATGTATGACGCAATAACTAATAAATAATAAAAATGGGTTGATCATCGTATTCGTTCATGCATGATCAAGTTTGGCTGGGTAAGTCAAAAGCACCTGCTGCTGCTCTTCTTCTCCGAGTATTCGCATTATCACCTTAATTTGTTTTAATTCCATTACTTGCGTAGCCCAGCCAAGCCATCCATTTGTTTAATTTCTTATAATTTTTTTTCGTTATTTTTTAACAAAGAAAAGCCATTAGCACGAATTAATTATGGAAAAAAGAAAATCAAAATCAAAATCAAAACGAGTGAAGCACCTGTGCGACGAATATAAAACTACCCAGAGACCCACATTACGTTTACAATTTATTTATCTAACTTTTATATTAACCATTCTTATTATTCTCTTACCTATTCAATAAAAAATAATTATTCATTTTAAGGTTCGATAGCAATCCAATGGCTGAAAGGGAAGAAGGAGAGGGTCGGCCTTGGGTCACCATGCACGGGCCGTCTAGCCGTGGGGAAGTCGGAAAGGGGGGGAAGAGGTGTCGTCGGAGGTCATTGTCGCTTGTGGGTGGCAATGGGTGACTGGGAAGGAAAACGAGAAGGCAGTGGGTTACTGGGGTAGGGAGAGGGGGAAGGAAGGGAGGCGGTGGTAAGGCAGCGTCGTTGACTGGCAGCAAGCTGCCGACGGTGAGGTTGCCAGCGTTGGCTTGGTCTGGCAAAACAGAGGTGGGGGAAGGAAAGGGTGATGACAATTTTGTAATAAAAAATTTACTCACTCCTGCTCCCAACTTGTGTTAATATTTCAAAATAAATTTTAAATATATATATATATATAATAATTTCATAATAAAAACTTGACCCACTGTCGACTTGAGTCAATATTATAAAATATATCCCAAAAAATATAAAAAATACAGAAAAATACCATAAAATAAAATAATCGAGTTGTAATGGATTAATTTATTTTATAGTATTTTACTCCATTCTTTTCATATTTTTTGGAATGTATTTCTTAATATTGAATCGAGTCGGGAGTGAGTTAAGTTTTCATTACAAAATTATGATCGTTTCATTTTTTTCCACCAACCCTGTTTTCTCCTCCACCGACCCATGACTCTATTTTTGCTGCGTCACAACCACCGGCGACCTCACCACTGCTTTCACCTCCACCACGGCCGCAAGTAAAAACATAGTCATCGGCCTGATGAAGGGCGGCCAACCGTTGGATTTTAATTTCTAGCTGTTGGATTAAATCCAATGGCTGGAAAAATGCAGCACAGCCAAGATGGTTGTACTGCATTACAACAAACTTAGCCAGGGGCAGGAAAAGTTTCCTGCCCCAAACTTCCTTCTAGGCCGTCCGATTACAAAGACGGCCCATATCTATTAATTTAAAAACTAAAATATGAGCGGGGTGTCTGATTACAAGGATGCCCAGATCATCGAGTCCTGCCACGGCGTTCCGCTGCCCACTAGGAGGAGGTGGCTATCGCCATCGCTGACTGCTCCCCCTAAGACTCCAACTACTCTAGTGCCGATGACAACAGCGACACCAACAACACCCGACATCAGCGTCAGCGGGGTCGAGCAGAGCGGCAACTGGATCGACTGCTAGGAAAGGGGGGTGTCCACGGGCAGAGGAGGGGGGTGTCTGCGACTAGGGGAGGGAGTCGTCGGGGGCGGGAAGACTGGGAGGGGTGGGGGCCATGGCCAGATGGCGGGGTTGATGGGGAGTGGGGAGGGGTAGGGGGGCGTCTGCGGCAAGGGAGGGGGGAGTGGGGTAGAGGAGGCAGCCGTGGATGGCCACCGCCCCTTGGTAGTCGCACCCAGCCCCTCTGCCCACCCACTCCTCGCCCCTCCCCCTCTGCGCGGCCCCCATCCCCTTCCACCCGCACCACCCCTTTCCCCTCCCCTCCACCCACCCCCTCCGCTGACCCCACCCTCACCCCGTTCCCCTTGCCCACTCACCCCTAGGACCCCCCCCCCCCCCCCCAAACCACCCGGCCGCCGGCAAAAGGGGGGAAGGAGGATTTTTTTGTTTGTTTTCATCAAATCTGGGCCTGCCAATCATAAGGATAGCCCAAATTAGATCTTGGGGCAAGAAACTTGTCCTACCCATTACTTAAATAAACTTTACCACATATATATATATATATAGAGGCCCAATTGCCTAAGCAAAGTAAAAAAATTTTCCATGTGCCAATCTTTAATATGGGTCATCTGATTACAAGGACGGCTCAAATCTATTCTTTTCAAAAAAAAAAAAACATAAACCACTCCTCCCCTAAAGTGCCGGCAGTGGCCACTCTGCCACACCGGCCGTAGGCAGCCATGTCTAAGTGCCCACCAGCCAAATTGAGCTGCCAGACAGCCAAACATGGCCGACCGTGGTCAAATCTGGCGGTGCAGCCAGGGATTTGGCCGCATTGTCTTGTGGGTGGCGCGGCCAGATCTGGCTCTTGCCGGCCAGGTCCAGCCACCGCATGCTAGACCAGGCCGTCCCCCGACCAAATATGGTTGGGGGATGGCCAAGTCTGGCCGATGGCGGCCAGATCTAGCAGCACATTCTTTTTAAAAAATAATTATTGTGGCAGCAAGACTTAATCCGGCTGCCACAGTAATTTTTTTTAAGGCGAGGCTGGATTTTGCCTTTATCGGCCCGATCCAGCCGCCGACAGTTTGACCTAGCTGTCCCCAGCCAAGAATGACCACATCATTATTTTTTTTTAAGGCCTAACTAGATCTGCCTGCGCCATAAAAAAAATTGGTTGGCAGCCCTGTTCTGACCATGGCCGGCCGGACCTGGCCCAGGCCTGGTGTCGTCAACGACATCAGCCAGGTCCGGCCAATCAGCCTTGGCTATAACTTGGCTGCCAGTGAAGGAGGGGGTAGAAGGTTTTTTTTTATTTTTATCAAATATGGGTTATCCTTATGACTGGACGGCTTAGATTAGAGTCTAGGCAAGAACATGTTCCATGGGCTTAGGAAAACTTTTCATTTGTATATATATATATATATATATATATATATATGGATAAAAGTATCCTGTACTGCAGCACAGCCATCTTGGCTGTGCTGCAGTTCAATCTGGCCGTTGGATTAGCATCCAACGGCCAAGATCTTAAAAAAAAAAAAGGGGGCAGCGCCGGCGGCGCCGCCGCAGCAGCGACGGCGGAGGGGGCGGGAAGTCTGCCCGGCCACGGCGACGGCCGGGCGGGCGCCGGCGACAGGGGACGGGCGGCGCGGCGCGGCGCGGCGGGGTGGCGGGCGGGGGCCGAGGGGGCGCGGCGGGGTGGCGGGCGGGGGCCGAGGGGGCGCGGCGGGGTGGCGGGCGGGGACCGAGGGGGACGCAGCGGGGTGGCGGACGGGGGCCGAGGGGGGCTGGGCAGGGTGGCGGCGAGGGGCGCGGCGGGGTGGCGGGCGGGGGCCGAGGGGGAGCGGCGGGGTGGCGGGCGGGGGCCGAGGGGGCGCGGCGGGGTGGCGGGTGGGGCCGAGGGGGCGCGACGGGTGGCGGGCGGGGGCCGAGGGGGCGCGGCGGGGTGGCGGGGGGCCGAGGGGGCGGGCGGGTGGCGGCGAGGGGCGCGGCGGGGTGGCGGGCGGGGGCCGAGGGGGGCGGGGCGGGGTGGCGGCGAGGGGCGCGGCGGGGTGGCGGGCGGGGGACGGGAACGAGGGTCGGGGGCGCCGCGCGGCGGGGAGGCGGGCGGGGGCGTCGCGCGGCGGTGGTGTCGCCCGGCGGCGGGGCGGCGGGCCGGCAGGGGAAGATGCGGGGCGGCTAGTTCCGCCGCCCGTCGCCCGGCGGTCACGTCGCCGCCCGGCGGGCCGGCGACGGGCGGGGCAGGGGGGTCGGCGGCGGCGGCAGGCGGCGGCCGGCGGCGGCCGGCGGCGCCGCCCCAAATCGTTTTTTTATAAGGGCATGTTTCAGCCGTTGGATTTGATCCAACGGCTGAAACACTGCAGCACAGCCATCTTGGCTGTGCTGCAGTACAGCAAATGCCTCCTCATATATATATATATATATATATATATATATATATATATATATATATTCATGCCAAGAGCATTGATTTACAACAAGGGCTGCCTATTAGGTCAATACCTGCAAAACTTGTCCCTACCGGACACTAATGGAAAGGTTTTGAATAATTAATATTAAGGTTCAGTTTGAGAGGAATGGGTACCTAGTTATAAATGACTAGGTTTGATAATAAAGGCATGCGTACCGGTACCGGGTACCCAATACCCGAATTCTATATTAAAATTTTAATTATAAAAATTAATACCTCATTAACTTTTAAAACTAATATTTATTAATAAAATTATCAAATATTTTATTTCTGTTTTTAAAATATTTTTTCACTTAATTTCGTCTTCTACAACATGTACTATTATTGTTATAATATTTGAATATTTTGTTTCCAATTTCCAAACATGTAGTTTGAATAGTTAAATCGATAACAATTTGTTAAATAATTGGGTTTGATTTTGCCTTAATGGTAAATGGTCAAGGTTGGTATTGGTGGAAGAAAATGGAATAGTAAATGATTGGGTTCGGCTCATAAATTTACCATAAATGGTGGGTTTGATTTCTTTAATATCTAACCAAACCTGACCAATATGCACCTCTATCTATAAGACTTCACACCTCATGGTCTCTATTATAAATATCATCTCCATTAATTTCTTATGAAAAATACAAGTAAAAGAAAGAAATATTTTTGCAAAACGATTTTACATCTCATATTTACATCATACCTAACTCTTTATAATTTTATGCATTTTACATTTTTTCGTGCCAATTTTATGTTCCCCATCAAATAGTTTTCAACAAATAATTAATTATTAATAATCTGACCTGATTGTTTACGCAACCATTGCATGCATATCTTTTTAAATGAAAAGAATCATTATCTATTTTTTTCATATAGAATAAGTAGTCCATTTGAGTTTTTTTAATAAAAATAATGAAAATTAGTAATTTGTTGTGTTCTATTGTTCTTAAACTAATTATTAAATTAAATGAGATATCATCCTTCATATTGGAGAAAATTTAATCATTTTTCATGTATAAATTAGTTCACGGAGGGTGAAAATGTGAAGATAAGCATAAAGGATGAGATTTCTCACATCCTTTATTATATTTACTAGACAAGATGTCATGCTATGCGTGACTTATACAAAGATAATTTTAGATTTTATAGACAAATTCTCATTAAATAATAAGATTTATAGATAGTTCCTACTTGAATGAAAAGATAATTTATAATAATTTAATTTTTTTTATTGAATTTTGATTAGTTAAAAGTCTCACTTTTAATCAAAGGTCAGTATTCAGTACCCCTTTTATTTGTGTAAACCTCACATAGAGTTTAATTATAATTAAATATTTATTTAACTATCTACGTTATTAGGGGTGCCTATCTGGTTGGGTATCTCCAAAACCTTACTTGACCAAACCAGAATAGATCTCGGGTTTGGTATTCATGTAATCAAGTTTGGTTTTATGAAACCATGTAACCCATTTTATAATGGTCAAGTTTGGTTTCTGATACCGTGTAACACCCTGTTTCGGTTCACCCGTGAACCAACCCGAAAATGTTACTGGCGACCGAACCGTTTGCTAATATACTGGATTCGATTAAGCCGACCCGGATCTACCCTCAGCGTCTCAATATGGTAAGTCAACATGCAAAGCATGGATGAGATGTTTGGGTTCTAACGTTGTCCTTCATATATGTCATGATATACAAACAACTAAACAAACCATCCAAACAAACAAAAAGTGCAAAAGAAATATTTATTTTGAAAATGAAATGGACAGAGTCTCCCCTAAAAGTGCAATAGAGGCTACCCTATAAACAATAAATGATATATATTTATAGCAATAAAAACCAAAAACACCGTCTAAACACATCATGATTTTCACATTCTAGTTATCTTTGCTTCGTAGCTCACCCTGTTCACTTGCATTCACATACAAAATATCTTAAGAGTTTATAAAATATGATTCAAATTCATTATCTACACAATTCAATACATCACCAATTACAGTTGGCAGGTACATGTGTACACGATTTCATTTTTACTCCTCCATAGTCCCGACGGTGCTCATTACTTGACATTATCACCTACATATATAATAAAAAGACGTCAGTAATGACTATTACTGGTCCAGAAATAATTAATAACAAACTGACACAAGAGAGCTGACCCTTCTATTGAATAAAAATTTCATTATTCTTCCTCAAGAACTCTCATAAGGGCAGTAATGAAAGTCATCAACCTTCGGCGGTAGCGTCCCCTTTCCATATCATTCTATTTCCTTGGCCATTTAAACTATCCCTTTGCATGGGAAAATCATTCTCTTTCCTCTTAGCCCTCTACATCTTTTGTATTACTCCTGGCCTTGAGTACAGAGGCCGAGTATTCTCATGCATGCGCCTTTAGTACCCTTTTACATCACAAGTCTAAACAAGTACTGCACAGCAGTACCCGTAAACCTCCACACTTCTCCGGGTTTGAGGAAATCAATGGTAGAGTTATCAGGATCCCTGGGGAATGGAGTGGACGTTGACCAGTTCTAGAGCCTGCTTTGACAAACACAGCCCCTATCTCAAGGCGTGGCTATCGCTTTCCCTCCTCACACATCCTATTGAAAATATGAAAACTACATATACATAGGCATGTGTAGGGATTTCAATATAATAGGCCCGAAAGCATCTTGAGCTAGATCTGAGTTTTGAAACCAAACTCGAGGGATCTCATCCTTGAGGGATATTAATCTGGAAATACGATCAATTAAATGACCCATGTGGAGTGGAATACGATAAATCCACCACTTGACACGTCCTCTTTCCTGTTAAAAAATGCAATAGAATGAGACAATAAATCGAGAACGAGTCCTAAACTAACCTGATAGGAGCTCCAAGCGTGTCCTCACACCTAGGCGTCGAGCTCCTACTCAGTAACTACACATGAAACTAAAACCTAACGCCCATTGTGAGATCCCTCAACTTAGTCCCACATCTAATACTTACTGGGATAAGGTCTTATTTATAAGTGAGAATGAACTATAGATTTTTAACTTGGTTAACTACTTTTAAAGAAATGACTTAGGCTCATTATGTTGACTTTGGACTGGGTCATTACAAATAGTATCAGAGCAACCTGATCTGTGTTAGATGTCGGGTTGAACTATGGACGTTGGCTAAGGCTGCCGGTCATGGGCCAGGAAAGGACATGTGCTGAAGCTAGCAACGGCCTGAGCATAGGAATTTCGGGATGGAATTTCCTAAGGTGGGCAGATTATGAGAACCCTCGACTTAGTCTCACATCTAATACCTACTAGGATAAGATCTTATTTATAAGTGGGAATGGACTATAGATCTTAAACTTCATTAACAACTTTTAAAGAAATGACTTAGCCCATTATGTTACACTTTGGGTTGGGTCGTTACACTCACTAACTGAATGATGTATCACACTCAACATGAACATCACACTCACAACACAATCATCATCCATCAAACAATCAACAACCCTCATCACCATAAGAATATTCCTAACTTATCCCATTCACACTGATTTTATTATGTTTTTCTAAGTTATGTTGCAGTAAATAAACATGTTCAAATTTAATTTACTTAATTAGATCACTAACATACATTCACTAATAATCATATCATTCAAATCATCACTTCATTCATAATCAGGCATTCATTACAACAATTAATCAATCATAGCATGTTGTGCTAATAATTATCAATTTTAAATAATTAAATCGGAGGCAATTATACATCACGTCATCGATAATCAGCGACAGCAAGGGTTTCGTTGTGGGTCTCGAAGCTCAAAATCGGCACTCGGCGGCGTCCAAAGTTCAATCGGGTCCAAGTGGATGAGTTCGGCAAAAGATCCAGTGAATCCAATTTTTTGGCAGTTTTGGCAATTTTTGGCTATTGTTCGGCGACCTTCCGGCGGTTTTTCGGTGATGTTGCCGAAGGCGACTACCGGTGGGATGGTGGTGGTATGGGGTACCGTTGGCACCGGCTTGGCGAGCCCTACTTGTCTATGATGTCGACGTGGTTAGCAAAGGTAGTGGCTGGCCGAAAAATGGCAAAACAAGGCATTCAGCGGTGGGGTGTCGAGATCTGGCCGATGTGGGCATTGCTAGGCTCCACTCCAATCAGGGAAGGTCATGGGAGGGTCGGCAACGTCGATGCCGCAACTGGATGGCGGCAGCGATAGTCGCCGGCTACAGGATTGACAAAGGGAGCGTTGTGCTAGGGTGCGGCTCTCTTGGGTCGTGGAGGTTGGGCAACTATCAGGGGCACTCGGGGCAGCACGACAATGGCACAATAGAGGGCGGCGATGTCGATTGGCGGCGGGGTGGCATTAGCGAAGAACAGAGGAGGCGGTGTCGAGGGTTTGGGGGAAGAAGAAAAGTGTTAGGGGGAAAGAAATGGTTTGGTGGCGATATCATAAATAAAACCTGACTCGACTCTGACTCGACTTAAAAATAATAACTAACTTGTAATAAAACTTAAAAAATCCAAAAAAATAGGGAAAATCCTATAAAATATACACACACCATAGAATCACAATGACATGTTCTATAAATAATAGCCCACCCAAACTGCCCTGTAACATATCCTAATGCGTTATCCAGTCTAAAAATAATTCCACGATCAAATACAATAAAAAAATATATTGCATACTTTTATATATTCTGATAACTCATTTCTCACCATCTTTCCAACGTTATCATCATTTACTCAGATATACTTGACCCTCATCGCTCATAACTCATGGCTGGCCTTGACTCAGCATGCGGTTCATGAAATTCATTCGACTCAAGTCGACGGTTGAACCGACTGGTTTACTAATGTAAAACTCTGACTCGAGTCACGAGTTTTACATACCAAGTACCCGGTACCAGATTTCAATAATATATTTTTTTATAAAATTTTTTTAATATCATTTAAACTTTATTATAGAGATATATGCATTTATATGTAAAGTTAATATGTTTTCAACTTTTTTTATTAGCATATTTAACCTCTTTATTTTTAAAAATAATTATTTCTAATTTAATTTTTCATAGTTCCATTTAATTTAATTTTTTATAACTTATTCAGGTTTTAAATGGTTGGGTTCGGATTTGCTAAATGGGTTTGGGATTGGGTAGTAAAAATTAAAATGGTAAGTTCCAAAAACTAGCTTGTGGTTAGGGTTTTACCCACTTGTTGCCTTACCCTGTTCAAGCCAGCCTTGTGTTGGTTCAGCTTTCAGACAATGAGTATGGGGCCCAAATGGTCATATCAATATGTTATGGAAGCTAGGTATGCCTGATATATAAATAATAGCTTTAGTTATGCTGCATTAGAGCATGAGTTATCAATGTGTAGTTGAGGCATAGTTCGTGCTTATGTTAGCTCAAGGTTTAAGGGCTAGATCTATGTCATTTCAACATTTAACATCTATTTGATTTTTTTAAAGGTATCTTTTTTACATACATCTTCAAGAACTGTCTCTTTGGGCCCAGTTTTTTATTTAAGTCTTAGATTTTCACCAGTCTAGTATAGGGTTTTGAGGCCCGTTTAGCTTCATCTCTTCGATTTCCATCTGTAGAGCCTCTGTTAAGCTTCTAATCAGTTTAGACTTTTGTTGGTATCAATCTGAGCTTTTTGACCATAAATATATTGTGTATACTATAAGTGGACCTCACTAGGCCCATGAGTTGTCGGACATTTAGATGGCACCACCTGGCAAGATCCAAGCCGTCCACATCAGCCCTATTTTCCTCTCCCATTTAACTATAATTTTCTCCTACATTTTCGGAGTATTTTAGCCCTAGCATTACCACCACTTTGGCTCGTCGCTAGTGAGACTCTGGCTTCCCTCCAGCCATTGGACTTGCGCCACTATGACCACCTTGTGGCGGATTATCAACCTAGACCAGCCTCCGGCACCGGTATTGCCTCATTGGCCATCGGAAGAGATGTTTTGTCTGTCAGATCCCACTGCCGCCACTGCCTTTTGAGGTCTTTTCCAGCGCAGGCAAGTTCCCTTCGGCGAGGCCGACTGCCTAGATAGATTCGCCTTGCCGAGGCCTTTCGTTTGAGCCCAACCTTGACCTCCATCATGGCCGCCATTCTTGCTAGTGACTCCACCATTAACAACAGCATTTTTCAGCCAACTAGCTGCTGGACTTCATCGGGCACCACCGCCATCACCTTCCCCTTGTCGCTCCCCATCAATCCCAACTGGCAACAACCCCTCGATCACCGTCATTGCCATTTTCTAGCGACGGGCACCTCTGGCCTATTTGTGCCTATTTGAATGTTGGCCAATTCATGTCCACCCAAACCTGTCTAGCCTATTCACATCTGTGTCTGTGTCCATGTCTAACCAAGCCAACCCAGCCCAGCCAAAGAGTTCACCCAAATCGAGTCAATTCAGTCTGACTCATCCCAGTTGAGTTAGTAGCCCTATTTCAGCATGTAATTGTCCGTTTTCATCCATATATTGATTGTTTTTTGTAATTTAAGGCTCCCTACATTAATTTAGATGCATATTCATATTATTTATTATATTTTTCTGTTATAAGTACATTATTTTATTTATTTATTCAATTATTTATTTATTTACTACTTACTCATGTATGCACTTATGTTTACCCACATTTAATTGCATATTTATGTAGTATTATTTATATTATTATTATTATTCATGAATAATATTTTATTTGTTTATATGTATTTATTATTCATCTATATATTCATGAGTTTATTTATTTATTATTTATCTATTTATTTACTATCAATTATTAAATTATTTATTTATTTTTATAAGTGTTTGATTTGTTATTTATTATTTATTATTTTTCTTGATGTTTACTCGTGCACCTATAATTTTAATCTATGGTTCTTTAATCTATTTGCTTGTTTAATTTATTTATTATTGTTTACTACTTGCTCATGCCGAGTGTTTATTGGTTGATTTGTTTTGCATTGCCTTTTGTTGTGATGTTATTGTTGACGCAAGTACACACCACGACTATGTATCATATAAAGTTATACGTCTTTTGCTTAGCAATTGGTTTCAATGCAAGTTCCAGACTTCGAGCTCGTCGTAGACGTGTCGATACGCTTGGAGCTTGGCCCTCAGGTTTGTTAGGACTCTTTTAAGCTGTATTACTCTATTATATCTGTGAGATCCCTCAACTTAGTCTCACATCTAATACCTACCAGAATAATATCATGTTTATAAGTGGGAATGGACTATAGATCTTTAATTTGGTTAACTACTTTTGGAGAAATGACTTAGCCCATTATGTTGCACTTTGGGGTGAATCATTACAAATGGTATCGGGGCCTCCTGGTTCTGTATTAGATAGTGGGTTGTCGTAGGGACATTAACTAAGCTGTCAGTCATGGGCCAAAAAAGTCATAGGCTACAGCTAACAACATGACAAATGTAAGAATTTTGAGGACCAAATTTTCTAAGATTGGTGGAATATGAAATCCGTCAACTTATTCCCACATCTATTACTTACTGGAGTAAGATTCTATTTATAAGTAGGAATAGACTATAAATTTTTAACTTGGTTAACCAGTTTGGAAGAAATGATTTAGCCAATTATATTACACTTTGTGTCGGGTCGTTACAAATATTGTGAAATCCCTCAACTTATTCACACATCTAATACCTACTGAGCTAAGATCCACTTTATAAGTGGAAATGGACTATAAATCTTTAACTTGGTTAACTACCTTTAGAGAGATAACGTAGGCCCATTACGTTGCACTTTGGGCTAGATCATTACAGATCATATCCGAACCTCTTGGTTCCGTGTTAGAGAATGGGTTGGCTAGGGACGTTAACTAGGCTACCGATCCTAGGCCAAAGAAAGTCCTGGGCCGGGGATAGCAATAAGCCAAGTGTAAGAACTTCGAGAACGAAATTTTCTAAGATGGGTGGATTGTAAAATCCTTCAACTTAGTCCCGCATCTAATACCTACCAGCCTAAGATCCAGTTCACTTTAAAAAAGATAACTTAAGCCTATTACGTTACACTTTAGGTTAGATCATTACAATATTGAAGTTTGATTTCCAGATCGTAGTACGTACAAAGTGGCTGTTTTATTGGACCCTACTTAACACAAGCCTTTTATACGTATCTTACTTCTGTGATTAATAACCCTCCATGATGAGATCCTTCACGCTGTTTTCAAACTTATTGCCACCTCACATTCCCTTTGGGCCTCCTTATATGATCCCCTTCCTATCCTTTTATATAGTTTTCATCAAATTTTTAGTGAGATGAGAGTTGGTGGACCTGACCTTATATATACTGTGAGTGGGCGTATGTGAGCCGGCATATATGCAGGTCACATGGGGCTCTGGATTAGTGAAAAGATTGTTTAATTCCCGAGGGATCCTGACACCTCTACGCCTTAAGTTTTCTCACATTCGGAGAGGCGTAGAGTAGATGAGTACTATTTTTAGAGTGAATGTCTAGATTTGTTGTATCAGAGGGATACTGAAGGCGACCACCTCATATTATCGACCTTTATACTCTGGGTTATAAGTTATATGGAGGTTTAGAGATGACTTAGGATATGTGTGTGTTTTCCCGAGAGTGAGACCAGTCATATGATATTGTTGAGAGAGACATTTGCTGAGAGTGGCACAACACCAATTTAATTCATGATGCTATTTTGTCTGCAGCTTAATGACTCCTTAGTAGATGACCTTTAAGTGTTCTCATGAAATTATATATTGATTTTCCTTCCTCATGGAAGTCACATTCCACCAATTTGTATTAAATATTTTATGGGCTAGTGACACTCATTGCTTACATTTTTCCTATTGTATATGAAGGGCTAGTGTTCTTATGTATTGACTCGGTTTGGTGAAAGGACTATTAGTTGCTACAAACACTTGTGCTCAATGCGCTCCTTTCATGCTTTTATCTAGGTTGATGCGTGTTTATGTATTTACATGATGTATTATGTTGTATGCTCTCACCACCTTATGTGTCAATAGATTAGACATGATATCAAGTTTCAATAAGACATTCAAATTTCAGCATTAGCAATTGTTTTGATATACTCATTTCCTTATTTTGTTTATTTATATTTTATGTTTGCTGCATGTTGGATGTTCTCATGTTATGATATTGGATGTAACTCTTTATTAGGTCATTGCACGCATCCATTCATCTCTTCTTATTGAGTGTTGGTTGTGCATTTAGTAGTATCTTCCTTTCTTGAGACGCCAAGAAAGTTGTTTCGGTCCATTTCTCGTTCGAATATTTTAAATTTATTAATTTAGACATAACTCTACTTGATCGTAACATTTTTGACGTGGCTCTTAGATGAACTAGATTCAAGGTGTTATATAAATGATCGGGTTTGGTACGTACGTTTAAGATAATTAATGGATTTGGTATTAACAATACTCGATCAAACTTGACAGATATGCCCCTCTATATGTTATATCGGCTTTGATTAAACAAATTGATAAGATACAATATTAGTAAGTATGACTTGAATACCCAGTTATTAAGTCAAGTTGAATATAATTATATAATAGAAGTTATTTACAATAACTCCTTTCATTAAGCGATCATTATTATGAACGAGATCATTTACTTTGAGATCAAGCTATTTTTATAATATATATCACATACGTAAGTTTATTATCTTTAAAATCTTTTGACCCATATTTTTAATTTGCGGACAGACGAGTAACAAAGCTTGAGCTGATATTAATTTTTTCTTTTAGTTGGGAGTCTCGATTCTCTAATATCAATTCAAACAATCGAGCCTTAATTAAGTTCAAGTTGGGATCAATCCCTTCCATCGGAATGGAGTGTCAAATTTGGTGGGAGGAATAAAAGCAACCATTTAT
Source organism: Piper betle (assembly GCA_033002965.1). Classification (NCBI taxonomy): domain Eukaryota; kingdom Viridiplantae; phylum Streptophyta; class Magnoliopsida; order Piperales; family Piperaceae; genus Piper; species Piper betle. The sequence continues at coordinate 44,990 of JAURVB010003592.1, forward strand.
TTAGAAAATTAAATTAGACATAGAAAGTGTCAAAATGATGTCAAATCTCTCTCTCTCTCTTAGTCGCGGAAAAATAAAAAACAAATAAAACAGGAAGGAAGAATAAGATGTGAAAAATTATGTATCAAATCGTGTCGACTCGAGAAAAAGAAAAATTTGGCGGAAGTCGTATCAGTCGCAACGCCACCACCAATGAAAATAAGAAAGTCAAGCCAAGCATCCACATCCGCTGATCTCCCTCTATACGCCGTCCATGTGTGCTTTCCCGCCGTAGCCGTTGACGGCGGTGGTGCCGTGGGGAGACTTGTCGGAGTCTCTCCCCCTGCGCTTGAGGACGATGGGCCATGTGACGGCCTCCAACACGAGCGCCACCGTGCCCAGCGCGATGATGATGCCAATGTACGCGCGCCTCCACCTCCGGTCTGGGTCCAGAATGTCCAACCCTCTGAACACGTTGATGACGCTCAATACGATGGTGGAGTATCCGATGGAGTGGTGGTAGACGTTCCAGTAGATGCGGTACTTGTGGTCCTTGTTGGGCCTCAGAAGCAGAGCAAACACTTGGAGCGTCCCAAAGACGAAGAGGGTGATGCCGATGTTGCGGTGGGTGTTGTACACCAAGTTGTTCGAATCGCTGCCGAGTTTGAGTCCCATGCCCCAGCCGGCGACGCCAACGATGTAGGCGGAGGACTGGCAAGCCACATGGAGGTAGAACCAGGCAGGGTCGGCGGACTTGAACACCTTCATGTACCTGGCTATGATGGCTCCGATGGGCATCAGAGTTCCCCAGCTCAACGCACTCAACACCCCATGCACCTGGATGAAAGAAATTAAGCCATTCATTCGTCACTATATATGTTAGCTAGCTGATTCGTTGATCAGTCGATCGGAAACAATGAAGAAAAACAGAGAATTAAGAAGATATTAGTGTGACGCTTACGTTCTTGCGGCGGACCCTGGGAACCACGACAAGAGAAGAGCTCTGCCCAGTTAACAGATTCAACCTTGCCGAAGAGGAAAAGTGAGCCGAGTCGAAAGGGTGAGCGGCCAATAGCTGCGGTGTCGGACCCTCCTGCCACACATGGTTGATGGTGGTCCGGTTGTCGGGGAGCACTACGTTGGCGAAGAGGGTCATGGCGCCATTGGTGACGTCAAACCTCAACCCCGAGACGGGGAAGGTCAGATTCCTGGGCGCCAGGACAGGCTCGTAGCTGGCGACCTGGGCGGTGTAGGCAAACGTGGTGCCGTTGGCGAGGCGGACGCCCATCAAGGCCTGAGCTCCGACCATGCCGGCCCCGGTGGGATTGATCGCCCAAGCTCTCCACCCGTTGGACTCCAAAGGAGCTCTGTAAGCGATCGACACGCTCCCGTTGTCGGGGAAGTAATTCCAGTGCAGAAAAGAGTTGAGCTCCGGCAAGTCGCTGCAGAAGCGATAGAGCTGGTTGGAGAACTGGCGACGGCATGTTTGTGCATCGGAAAGGGCTGACAGAAATAGCAGAGAACACAAGAGAAGGGATATTCTCAAGGTGGTAGTTGTACTGATCTTCATAATGACAATCAGCTTTAGTTTCAAGTAAAAAAACTCGAGTGTTGATTTGAAGTTTCCCCCAAACTACTAATGAGAGGCTTGAGGAAGAAATGGATTTGGATGATCGGACAAGAATATGTCAGGCCTGTGCTGATCAACACAAGATGGGAGGCAAGAGAGCTAGGAATGGACTTAGGAAGAGGTGGAAGCGGTGAGTCGTGAAGATGAAGGGAGTAGAAGTTGAGCAATTTATAAGGTGGTGGGAAATGTAGACTGGTGAGGAGGTAAGGATTCAGGATGCTTCTTGTATGTATTGCCATGTTGACTTCAAATGTTGTGTCGTGTGTATCGGGGAAGGAGCAAGTCTGACTTGCAATTTCGTTTTTTTTAAATCATGAAAAATATTAGTATTTATTATTATTATGATAAAGAAAATGACGGCAGTCAACAGTCAATAGTCAATTAACGTGACTGCACCACCAGAAAAAGCCTCTACAACCTGTTTTGACTGTAGTTGCCCTTCGTATTTGTGACTTATAATTATTTAGGAAATTGGAGTGCGTATATCTTCTTTTTTGAGACATGTGGATGTTTAAGATGAAAGATTATGAATGATTAGAGTTACTTTAAGTATAGATACATCGCATATCATTGAAATTGAGCGATTTTAACAACATCATGATACAACGCATATCATTGTTATGTATTTCTTCTGGACAAAACTGAAAAGAACTACTATGATAACACCCATTTTAACCAGCTCGAAAGTAAAAAATAGTAGTAATCGAGGAGGTACGAGACTCTTCCAATTTCTTTAAACAATATAGCAGCCACATGCTAATGAACATAAACAAACAGAAAAAAACAGAAAATAGTGAGCACGGGCAGAGAGGGAACAAAGAGCGGCAACTGGCAAGTCATACAAAAATGAAAATTATTGCCGCACTTCAATCAAAAGAGTGTATAATATCCTAGAAAAATTTTACTTTGTATGAAGCAAGAAATTATTCACTCTATAATATCCTAGAAAAGAAGATAGACATATATTATTATAACATTTGAATATGGCCGGAGCCGCCACAAGCGAAAGAGCTAATAGAAGAATCGTCTAGACTCTCCAACTCTTCCTCCCTTTTACGGCTACCCTGGGAATGCAAGACTTCTTCTCTGTTCTACGCACACATCGGACTTGATCCCATCAATGCGCCAAATCTCTGGCAGACTAAATTGTTATTCAATATACGATTTCATTGGTTTATATTTAAGTGGTAGTTGTGAACTACGTTCCATCTCACCCAACAAATCGAGCCCATTATGCATGCTTGGTAAGCCGAAAATTGAGCTTGGCCATGCTGTACCTTCGCTGGCTCGTTAGGTACCATGTGCTGGTTGTTTTAAGAATTTACACAAATTATTGCTACCTAAGCAAGCCCGCCCCTCGGCTAACTTAATTGTTGAACAAAAGGTTTAATGAAAAAAATAATCTTATTGTTAAAGTGGGCTTTTGTCCGGGCAAAATATGGTGTCGTGTTAGAGATAGGTTCTAATTTTATTGATAAATTTTTAATTAGATACAATTTCATTGAAAAATGAGATCGAGTGTAATGATTTGATATTTTAGAGATAAACTATAATTGAACGAGAAAATAAACTATAATAATTTCATTTTATTTTTCATTTTTGTTATAATTTGATTAGGTGGATCTCTTAACTCTTCGTCGTTAATTGATACCTTTCATGATACGCCAGGGTGTTATTATTCTCCATCTTCCCAGGGCAGCCGTGCACCGTAGTGGGCTTGCTTCTTATGGGCGGCTGCACAAGTGGCTTTCATTTTGATACCATCACAAAATAGGCTCATGGGCTTTTATTTTGCCCGACATAGCATAACCGACTTACGATCCAACACTTTATGGGCTTCTCCAAATCGTAAAACACATAAAGGGGGTTGGCTATTATGTTTTATATTACGTATATCTCCCGATAAAGCGGACAAAAGCTTCAATTCAAAATTAGTAGCCATTTTAAATGCCTAAAAATTTATGTATAAAGATTAGAAACAAACCACTCATCTATCAAGAAGACAGGAGACTGTTCTTACAAAATAGCTTCCAATTGGGCTTTCTTTTTTTAACCTCCAAAGCCACCCTATGGGCCTTTATATATATATTAGTATTGATTAGTAAAGAGTGTAAGAGCAGATGCTATCGAGTCCAAAACAGTCTGCTCTGTCTGGCGTTTGAAAGAGATGGGCCGACACGACCATGCTGAAGCATGCTGAAGCAGAGAGCATGGACCTATTGAAAGGCATGCACAAGGCTCCAAATCACACATATACATATTTGCTCGCTCAGACAGAAATTGACAGATTAATTAAATTGCCACTTTTTTCTCTCTCATAAATCATAATGCTAAGATCCAATCGAACCATTCCATTCTTTCGCTTCGGATTCCCATCCCAACTTTGGATCCGGGTATTTGGCTCACACGCCAACTACGTTCAGCTTCATATGGCCTACATAAATACAACTGTTCTTTATCTTCTATATATCATCAGCTCAGCTCTTTTTTGACATTCCATTATCTTGCCTAGAATTCTGAATTAGACAGCACAATACCAGTGGCTAGGTACTTGTCTTTGAGCTGTAACTGCCCACTATTTGACCAATATTAATTTTTCGTTTAATCTTTTGTCGCATAATGGTAGTGTGCGTTACCCATTTTCGCATGAGTAATGCTACGTTATTTTAAAAATTTTCACTTTTAACCACTTTAATTTTGATTGGCTCGTTTAATTCGCCACTTAGATCGTACCAACATGACACTTTTTTAAAACCAATCAAATTTAAGATAGGGTCAAGGAGGACCGAAAAAATTCTTTTTTACATCAGCTTATCAACTAATTTTTCTTCCTTGTGCCCATATGGGAGACAGGCCGCCGATACAGTACAGTCTTATTATAATAAACTCAGTAAGCCCCTCAATCACTCCAATAATTTTGCTAGCACTTCCCCTTGCGCGTATCTAGCTATTTGAGTATCATGTCAAATCTGAGAGCTGGGGCAGTCTTGTAGCGAATTGGCCATGTAATTAGAGTCAACACTAATACTGTCTCATGACAATATCTTTAAGCAAAAACTTACAAATTGGGTGCAAATCAATGTTGCATGGTATGAACTCGGGTGCTGTTTGGGGAGAAAGTATATCCGCTATCGGATGCTTTGCTAATTGCTATAATATAGATAAAGATGTAAATAGATGATGTCATCGACTGCGACATTATACCCTTTACATTGGATTCTAGGTGCCATTGCACACGTGCTTTGTAGATATGCATCATCACTAACGTTGTCAGTTTTCCCTTCTAAGGAGTCAGGAATAGTCGGTGCATCTTCAAAGTCGATGATCAAATGAAATATTTTATATATTTTATATATGAAGTAGGAATCGTCCCTTCCCTTTCCTTCTTTAAGCTGTAAAATAATACTTAATTAATTATTTTTTAGGAAAATTTTAAAAACTTAATTTTGGCTTCCTTACATATAAGTGTTTTAACAGTTAGCTTGATTAAACCCATAATCAGAAGACTGTGGAGAGTTTAAGGAAAGGGAGAAAAGGTAGCCAAGGTACTAGTCGTGACCAAGATCCGTCTTTGACTTGCTTTCCATTTAGCTTTCCCGCCCACGGAGAAGAAGCCATGGTCGGAAAAAGTTGTTACATCCTATTTCTTCAATATTGGAGCAAAGAGGAGAACGTCTAGCAACAAAGCCATATCAATGAATCGAAACGTCTTCTATATCCTCTTTTCGCGAAATCATCTATATATGATGATCATATATATGTGTAGATCATAGATAGAGGTCATGACAAGAGATATATGGTGTATACAAACAAGCTTCCACTAAAACGACAAACTTTGCACTACAGATGAGGCATATATATAAACATCGTGATCTAGGAAGGAACTAACAAGAACTACATCACTTTTTTTATGTATAATAAATATATATATATGTAGTAAGCTGTAGTAGATACTAATAAGTAAAATCGCCCTGGTTCTCTAGCTAGCTAGTCTACATGCGACGTACAAACACCGATTCCAAATCGGGGGGATGAAGAACTCCATCACCCTGTTATGTTGGTAGCACTTGGACGACGAAGGAGAAGTAGTTGAACGCTTCGCGGGTGCAGGCGGGCACGACAGTAGCGACGGGATCCTGCTCTCTTCGCCGGTGGGAGTGCTGGCGGAGAAATTATACGCTATCTCCTCATCCTCCTCTGAAGTACTCAACTGTTTCTGATGGTCCAGACAAGGCTTGTTGGACGTGGCAATAGGTTTGAGAGCGATGACCCATTTATCGCCGACGTCCAACTCCAACTGATCCAGAGTTGCGTCCACTCGAAGCTCGTCCGACATCCCCATCTTAACAACAAGATTGATATGCTTTAGACTAATTCCTAGGTGCTTTTCTGGGCTGGGCGGTAGTATATCTATATCTATAAAGAAGAAGAGAACAGGGATGGAATAAGAAAGAATAAAAGGGAGGGAGAAAGGCAAAGGGGGGCGTAAGAGGAGGGAGGAGGGAGGAGGGAAAGAGTTAATGGTCGTTAATGGGGGTGGTGGCCCGTGATATAAGCTTACCTCCCTCATGTGTTGCGTTCTGCTTTTTTGGCGCCTTTTTTTCTTTACTTCCCCCTTTGTTTACTTCCTCGGATGCTTATCTGTCTAGCAGACCGTAGACAGACACCTCCCCAATCTCTCTCTATCTCTATCTCTAACACTCAACTCACATTTTCAACATTCCCTTGTTGCCATGACCAATCCTGACTCTCATATTGGCATGCGACGCCAAATCCATCATGTTAATTCTATCCGCCTCTGCGTGTTCAAACTTCTCGCTCCCTACCCCTTTCCTTATCCGACTTCAAAGTCCATTTCTTTGCATGTCCTACGGTCTATGGCGTTGTAAAATGCTGGGCGAACTTATGAACTCGATGCCCTCTTCTTGCCAGCACTACATGCCCGTTCGATACAGATGCCTCGTCTCTGTTCACAGATAAGGTAGCAATGGCACTGCAACAGGGACATGCGTGCCGGTGGCAGCGAGAACTCTCGACTATAAAAAGGACATCATCTTTCCATGTATACAAGATGGTCAAGCACGATATGTCTTTGGTACATGTCACAGATCACTGCTTCATCGATAAACATGTGTGCACAGAGCTAAAAATGAAGGCTGCACTTGTCTGTCAGTTCGCTCCGAGTAGTGAGGAGACCGATGAAGCATGCATGGATAGATCCCAGGCATACCTCCTCTCTTGTGTCTTGCGCTTACAGGTGTTCTATGACTTTTTTTATAATTCAATATCAGATATATGCTTGGCCTGTGTGTGATGTTTTATCAATCAGTCAATCAACTGAAAGATTGAGATGAGATTATATAAGAAACGTGGGCAAGATGCAATCAATAGGAATGGCCAAAATTTCAAAGAAGATGCACGAGAGAAAAATATGCAAAGACAGTTTATGAAAGAAGCAAGGTGGAAAAAACAGGGTTCATAGACCCTATTGAGTAAATAATAATAATCAAGCAGCCAAAAAAATACTAATGGTTATTTTTTTGAACATCTAATTGTGCCTAAACCAAAGCATTTAGAAGAGGCTAAAGCAGTAGAGAAACCAGAAATGGACATTTTATGAAAAACAACAGGGAAGATTTTCAAGTCCAAACCATTCGTGAAATGAATTAATGGCATATTTATCTCCATATTTCAGGTAGGCTAGCCATATAGAAAAATATTTTGCATATTAAACTGCAAATGTGTATGTTGTAACAAAAGTCCATAAGTTTCTCTCTGTTATTTTCCTTACATTCGAGAGTACCCTCGAGATTCTTCATACTGCTCCATGAACTCATCATTGAATTTTCTGAAGCTCACCATGATTTTCGGCATGTCTTCTTCGGCTGGCAATATGGTGGTCCTTAAGTGGAAAACCCTTCAACAAAGAGAACGCATATGTGAAGAACAAACGAGTATGAATCACCTCTCATGGAGAATTTAGCTTCAATTGGGAAAAACAATCCGATCGCACTTTTAATTAGAAGGGTTGCAGGAATTACCCTTCCTTTTGGCCAAAACCTGAGCCTGGCACAGTAGATATTCCTGTAGCTTCCAGAAGTTTGAGGCAATAGAAAACATCAGGCACTTTTCCGGCCTTCTTGGCAGCTTCAATTGCTTTTGGTGGTAAACGTATTTGAGGAAATGAGTACATGGCCCCTAAACAGATACTCAAATGCTAAAATTGGGCGAACTGCAGGGTACATATATACCACAAGAACATAGAATGGTGTTGAAAACAGCTTTACCTTCTGTAAAATTGCAAACTACATTCCTGCAGCTGTTGAACCCATCAGTCATTAGATGGGCTCTCCGCCTAAGTGAATCAAGGATTGCCCTACTACAATTCCAGCAAGATTAAGTGTCATTTGCAAGCAAAAGTGCAAAGGACTAATACCATGCAGCAATTGCAATGGAAGTTTGGAAGAACAGAATCAAAATAGCGGCAAGCCACCTCTCTGTCACAAACTTCAGGTATGAGATGTCACCAGGTTTTGGAGGATTAACCATCAAACCCATCTGAAACCCAGAGAAGGAAGGCCAAGTGATGGAAATAATAAGTAAAAATTAGATAATAAATATTAGAAACACTAGATAAATAAGTGTTTAACTATAAAACTTACAAAAATCTGCCCTGGAATATTTGGACTATGTGAAATAGAAGCAACTTTATATATTTCAGCAACAGTCTGCATCAAGTTGGCATGAAAAGAATTAAAAGCATACACATAAAACCTTCTGTATAAATCTTAGCAAACACAAAAGATAACACATGATACAAGATTCACTCAACCAAAGCTGCGTCCAAAACAATACCTGTGGAGGAATGTTAGTCATCTCAAAGTATGCACCACGTTGTCCACATTCACCCCAGTATCCTTTGGACACAGTATGGAATGAAATAAGCTGAAGCTCCTCGCTTATTGGTGGACCCATGCTCAGCAAAGTCTATACGATAATAGTTCAAATTAATTTGGATTTCGTTTTTTAAAAATGGTGAAGTCTCATAACTGATAAATATGCATGATACCTTCCTAGCACTTAAGAATGGTCGTTCATCCTGATATATATTCTGCTGATAAACTTCATCCCCAAGCAGCACTAAGTTTTCAATGTAACAAAAATGTATGATTTCTTTTAAATTCGCCTCACTAAGACACTGGCCAGTGGGATTTCCTGGATTTATGATCACCATAGCTCGAATCTGCATAACACAATAACCAATGAAATTTCACTATAGAGTTTTGGAGTATGTTTCACAAAAAATAAAAAAAATGACTGCAAGATTTGAATTACAAAAAAAAGTATACAAATTTATAAAATAAACTCTCAAATAAAACAAAAAAGTATACAAATTATAAAATAAACTCTCTCAAATATAAAACTTGCAAAAAAGTCCCAAATTATTGAGGGTATTTGAATATTTTTTAGTGTACTTGGAAATTGAAAAACTAATCTACAAGAACCTAAGGAAGATGTGCTCACTGTTATCCCCTTAGATCGAGCCTCTGCCACAGATTGCCTTACACTATTGACATCAAGACCCCAATTTGCCGACTCTTCCAAATAGTAGGGAACAAGTGATCCACCAAATAACTGTATTGTTGCAGAATAAAGTGGGTATTGTGGAACTGGGACTAATACCTGGTGATAACAAACATTGTTAGAGCTCATCAATGGATTTAAAACAATTTGTATAGATGTCATTTCCAGATGTTCACCTATCCTTTACGGGTACCCATTTCAGGCAAAATACTATACAACAATTCAAATTGACATTTCCAATCTGAGAAAAATAAATTGCTTATTTGTTCTATTAAAAAACTAGGACATGTAAATTATTCATAGAAATATAGACCCATGCATAGGTATACAAGTCAAGCACCATAAAAGCGAATAAAACAAACTCATCATCTATGGAAATCATTGAAGAATTGGGCAGACAAACAAGTCAAGAAGCCACAAGGTTAATGGCTTCTTAACTAACACTTGAAAAGGCATACCCCATCTTTTTCATTGCGGATAATTGCATTTAACATTTGCATCACTCCTTGGCTGGCCCCACCAGTCAGAAATATAAGTTCTGGATCACTGCAATTAAGAGAAACACTCAACTCACAGAAATGAAAATGAAAAATGAAAATCAATCAGGTCAAATATAGTTCCAAATTGTAAAATATCAAAGCCCATCACCTTGGGAACCCATCACGTCTTCCAATAAACTCAGCCACCTCCTTCCTGATTCCTGGAAGACCCCTTCCGTCACTGTAGGCTCCTGTGTTGGTAAAGAAAATAAAAGATGAGTTACACTAAAAATTGCGTCATTTTCTTCATATTTTATTATGAAGTTGCTAAACTGTCTGGAAGCAGAAATTAGGTAGGTCAGACTAGCAAAACAAGATATGTCTATCTTAAGCAAAAAAGTCCCCTTGCACAAATTACAAGCTTGAAATATAGAAAATAAACCTTGAGTAAAAAAATTAAAAACATTTAAATCTTACTCAGTGAAACGCCCACTAAGATGACAATCAAACGATGGAATACATTAGCTTATCACTCACAGAAGAAAATTCCATGAAATAGTTGACAATCAAAACTAATAAAAAGGCAGTTTTGCCAAAGTCATGAAGCAAGCACATAAATGCACACCTAAACCGCCTGAGGTCAATGACAAATAATGTTTAGCTCTGGCAATAGCATCTGCCGGGAAAATGAGACCCACATTTGGATCATCCAACAGAAATGGTGCTTGGCATAATGCTATCACCTGCAACAAAAGTATTGATCGCCAGCAATAACTTAAAAGCGGGACATGCTAAGCAGAGAATGGACAGGGGGACTTTGAATCCATTGTGATTGCTCACTCACCACAAAAAGAAGAAAAGGGTAATAAGCTGACAATATTATGTGGATTGCCACAAACCTGACGAGGAAATGTCAGCGGTTTCTGCCCTAATGCATGAGGATTTCCAACATTCGTGAAAATAATCTGCAGTAAACAAATTCCACCACTCACTTCAAGAGTCATCAATGTAACACAAAATTCGTCAAAATTTGATATCCTGCACAGCAATTGCGCCGCGAGATTTTGACACACATATGCTCGAGATAATGTTGCGTAATAAAGTTTAGACAGGACAAAAACCACAATCTACAGATACAAGATTGATTAAGAGGAAAAGATATGAACAATTGCAAACCACAAACCTTCTTCCCCTCCTTCTGAAGCTCTGAAGCTCGGAGATAAAGCTCGCCTCTTACGGCATAGGCGACCTTTTTCACGTTCTCATTCAGAGAATCATAGTCCAATGCCTTTGACGGCATGTTGAGCAGTCAAAGTAAAAGAGGCAGATAGTGCCTACCCCTGGAGACATAAGCATAGGACCAAAATTTACAACTTCAAAAAAGAATGATATTATGAATGATGATAGAAAAGAAGGCATAAGCCACACAAAATTGATTAATAGCTCAACTGCTCAAGCAACAACTGATAATTCACAATTGATAGAAATATACATATATATATATAAAGCACATAGAAATCATTCAATGATGGAGAAGCAATAATTAAATTCCCAGTACGACCCCCAGAGGAAAACATCAACAATTAAAACTAGATAGAAAAAATTCGCATTGCATCCAGCAACCGCAAAATGCGCTGTAGGTGTCACTAATCATGAAATATAAAAATCATAAATATATGTATATATATACACACATGCACTCCACACATTTTATCAGATAAATAAACAATCAACAGCAATCACAATTGTTGAAAGGAAGTTGAAGTCAGCCCACATCCCAGCAATGGTGTCTGGAAAGATGGGGGCTGTAGGAACGATTATAGAGCAAACAATGAAAAAATTCCAAGTGTTGGCAGCGGCGACCGGGTACAGGGCACGGTGTTACGAACCTCGTGTGAGGGAAGATGGTGCGGAGCCAGCCAAGCCCCCACAAATTGTAACGGCCTTTATGCTGCGCATATATGATGGGAGTAACGGTTGAAGCGGGTGATTGAATGGTAGCATCAATTTTGGGTTTGATTTCCTGCTACCCCCACAAGATGATGCGATTTTGTATGGGATTAATTTCAAATTAATAAGAAGGGGATGGGAAAAAATATATTACCCTATAAAATTTTTATATAGATTTATTATGAATGAAATTAAAAATTTTTTATTAAATTTTAAGACATTCAAACACAAAAAAAAAAAAAAATTTATAACCCCACAAATTTCATGTTTCTTTCTTGTAATTTCAACACAACCAAACAGTCTCATAGTGAAAATCAATTAATTAGGATTAACAAACATTTTGAAATTTTTAATAACGAAGAAATCGATAACTAGCTTTTCACATAGACAGGGAGTGGAAACTTTGTAACTCGCGCATTTAAATGTATTTTGGACAAATGATTGGTTACATTAATGAATGGGCTTCGATGTAGGGTATAATAATATTTGCTAAGTTTTAGTGGGACGCAGTTCACGATTAGGATATGGCTTCAAAGGATTTCCACTTTAATATACTTTAAAAAAATTAGATAATAAGATATAAATTTGTATTGATGTAGTCCAGTTCCGATCCGACCTTAATAAGGGTTATATTAAAGTATTGTATAGGCGTCTGGGTCGAGCCTTGTCCCAACGATTATAGAAAATTCTTTATATTACACCACCAAAATTTTCCCCGGTATTCCCCCAATTTATGTTTGATTGGCCCAAAAAATTTGACACATAATTATGATGCATGCAGGTCGTTAAATAAGCCAACTAAATTTAAAAATAAAAAAGTAAAGATAATTTTAGTGATACCTGCGGCATTACTCTACATTATCTGGGCCTCGTATTGAATCGATTGGAATAAAGGCCACGGACTTGTCTACAGAAGTCGGCAACAGAGAAGTTTCAGCCCAGTATTATTAGGTAGAGTGCTCTGTGAATTATTGTGATGCAGAGGAATTAGCCCAAGATCACCAACGAACTCAAATTTCAGATATTAATCTAAGTGGTGCAGCACATTATAGAAGTATACTCGTACGTTGTCATATAAATATATATATATATAATATATAGGTTCTGATGGATGAGGCCGGCCCTCGCTCCCTATGATTAAGAATCAGAATCTTGAGGTCTGAAGAGAAGGAATGGTGCTTGCAGAGCAATTTACAGCTTTTCTCTTGTCCTGACCCCACACCTGCTTTGTCATTCTTGTTTATATCTTTTTCTTTCATATCATTAAACGCTCTAATCAAAAGCTGCTCCTCGATCGCTTAATGAATCTCTACTACCTTATGACCAGTTATATGTTTAATTAAGTGCTTCACATATGCATATGTAGCAGCTCAATTAGAACATAAAGATTGCAATTAACAATGTTTCCCACCCTCCTAAATATATGCGACATCATTATTTTTGATAAAGCTTATTTAATCAGTACTTGACTAGAACAGACCTACTCATCCAAGTTGAAGTTGTAGGCCGGTGGAGATGAGCAACATCGTCTTTAGCTCATTGCAATCTTATTTGTTGGTTCTAAGTAAGCTTGTCCAATCTGTCCTAATTCTTCAAGGTCACGGTTGCACCACCAAAGACCGTCTTTCAATGGCCGCTAAAGGACAGACCGCACTTCAATAGTGCTGCCCATGCATCCGCAATTGATCTTAATTTGCGTCCAAATCAACCCAACTTGGTTTTCTCGTCTTGTGAGCTATTAAAAAAACAAACAATGCTCAAGTGTGGTTAATTAGTCTATATTTAGTGAATGCATATTGATTTGAAAAACATTAATTAATGTGATTATAGATTTCCTTCTTTGAATATTCATTTGAGTCTGCTATTAATTATGCGCTGATTAATTAGTGGCGCTTGTATATATATTGAGGGCAACGCTTGTATAATCATTGGAGCATGCCGTCTACTACAGGGACTTTTAATATATCACCAAACGTGATCTCTTCTACATATATTTGAAAAAGATCAGTAAGAATGATTGGCGCTTGAAATAATGTATATTTCAGGTCGCCGTTCAATCATCAATCTATATGTTTATTGATGGGCATGAAGATCACTATATTCGGGGGTGCATATTATTAAGATCAGAATTTGTAAAGCATGCATTTCTTTCCTCATTTTACTATCTCGGGGGTTGGCTATTGATTGAGTAATGAATAAATGAGTAGATAATTATCTCATGAGCAGTATTTAATTAGCTAGATATCATATATATAACACCAAAGGTGCATCTAAATTCTAATCTGTTAGTATAATGTACAATGCGCGACACGACGGCAAAATTTTCTTAGAGATCACCAATTGCATAAAGTAGTCACGTTCGGCTTTTGCGAATGGTTATTATGTCAAATCATAAACGACATAATTAGGGTTGCAAAATAATTGAGGGAAGTGGAGAAAGAGCTACCAGCTTACGACAAAGAAAAGAATGTTTTGTGTAGGCGGTGGGTGCAGCAATCAGAAGGCAAGCACTGTATGCAAAGAACCTCCCATCATGTTGATTCCTACCGGGTGGTGATAACTAAATATTAAGCATTAAGCAATTATAACATAAATATAAGTATGATCTTAGTACTACGTTATAAGGCTCATGATGTAGAAAAGGGGAAGGGGATGATTTAAATTACCACCATTCCTAAAAGTAAAATCAAAATTACATAAAAAAAACCTGTATAGATAAAGGAGACACACAACCGGATCAATTCACTTCATTGCCAAAAGTCATCCTGTACAATAATAGTAGCAACTTATTTATATAAATTTACTGATAAAAATATTCTTAAAATATCCTAAAAACAAAATAAGAAAATTACGTATAAAATTTTAAAATAATAAAATTAAATAAAATTCTAAAATAATAAATATTATACTACTAGATGCTCAATTCCGCAGATATTACAAAACCAGTAGCTGTGACTTGCCAAGTTTGTAATCCTTCTAAATACGTAGGTAGTAATGAAATATATATGGAAGTCATGTTGGAATTGACGGATAGAACACCGCTCAAACAAGCAGGTACAAGAAGTTTAATGTGGCATTGAATGCATATTTGCTACCCTTGTCTCCCCCCATACATAGTCTCCTAAAATGACCTACAACACTTGTACCAACCTTTGATGAATCTAATGTAACAATCGAATGTGTTAGGCATTGAAACGCTTAGAACTGAGAAATTACACTGATCAACTTACAGAAAAGAATGTCATATTGAGTTGAGGTGCATTATAACCCAAGTTATTCTTCATTAACCACTTTAATTTGAGGATGGCGACAGCAGCGACAAGATTATTCTAAAATCAACATGACTTATTCAATACTCATTAGAGAGAAGAAGATTTTCGGGCTAGCTGATTATGTATGAGAAAAAATACAAGAGGTAGAACAATATTTTGCAAGTTTATTTTGAGTTTAATAACATTGCATATAATTGTTTGCTAATCAGATGGAATAAATGAGACTGTTTTCGTCAACTTGAGGAAGGAGACGATGCAACTTTGAAAAGAATGAATGTACGGAGGCGTGCTACTAGGCCCCCTCTTAGAAGCCACATGCGGCTGCTATAGCGGAGACCAACATCGCAATTTATGCTTACTCTCGTTATGTTACCATCTCAGTTCTCTTGCCCTAGCTGTCTAGAACATTGCACATTGTTACATTTTTCAACAATCCAACAATGACCCAAGTTGCTAAACCAGTGTAAAAATGCAGGAGATTGCCTCTGAAAACATTAGGGTTGTTTATACTTAATTTATAGTTATATTATACATGCATGCAGTTTGTGCAACTTGACAGAGATGACAAAGTTGAATTCAATGGTGGTTGACAAAGATTACAATCTTTGTGCTTGACAATATTGTAATGCAAGTCTAATGAACCCATGATTAGTACATGTGAGTTATTATCTTCTCCCAGCAGCTAGCGTCATGGTCGGCAACGTCTGATCATCAGAGGATTCTTATCTGTGTGCTTGTACCTGGGTTGAGAGGAGAGTGTCTCAGCTATGTAAGGCTCGTGAGGTGCTTGAGCCAAAAACACAGTCACACAAGTAGCAAGAAAGTGAAATAGTTACACAAACAATATAATAAACCCCCACCACCACCCTTTTGTGGTTCACTATTCATCTATCCCCCTTGTTTTTTTCTTGGCGTTACCATCACTCACACTAAATGCCCTCTTTCTTCATCATCTTCCTCCTTTACTTTCCTTCCTGAATTTTCAGGGTCCTTCCCTCCTCCAATCACGCCTCTTTGTTTCAAGCTTGTAGAGCTTATACTTCACTAGCTTGCTGTGTAATGTGTTGATCTCTTCTTTTTCGGTCGTGGGTCGATCGACTTTAAAAAATTCTATGATCTTTTGCTGGTAGAGCTGCACCTCTTTTTCTTTAAGATCACCTTCTTCCTTTTGATCTCTTGTAGGTGAATTGGAACAGATTATTTTAAAGACATACAGCTCCGACGAGTGTCTAGCTGATCCAAGATTCGCTTTCCCAGGAAAAAGGGTCCGTTTTTTTAGCTCTGAATCAGGTAACCAGCTGATCACATAATCTGTGTGTGTGTGCAGCTGCTTTTCATCCGCTAACACCTGTTGATATATAGCTAGGGTATACATTAATGGAATTTATTACATAAAACTTCAATAAGAAAAGAAAAAGATAAACTTCAAATACATCAAGCTAACTGTGGCACTGATCTAGCTTTCCATCATGATCACTGATCATATCTGAGACGTAAATGCAACTGTGAGATTTAGGTCAAGTGATTGGCAAGGCTTTACTTTCTTGATTGTAAATTTGATGAGACAATTTGAAACTCGCTTGCACCGGCTAGCAAGCAAATATGTATTTTCCTTCCTTTTTCAGCTTGATCGATTGTATAATCCAATCTATGGTGCAGCTTTTCTATGAACAACAACCATATCATCAACCTGCAAGCCGCCTGCAAGAATTGGAAAGATCAGATGAAAAGATGGTACAGACAACAAGATCAACAAAAAAACCGAGTACATGTTTACAATGAGAAGAAACCCAAAAAAATATGCTAGTTAATTCTAGCATTGTGCACATATTTGCAAAAATCCAACACAATCTATTACATGTCGACTTTCTTCAACAAATTAGCTGGCTAGCCGTATTGTTTGATCTTTGCGACAGGATCCAACAGTTTACCTTTGCTGCAGGGATCGGACCAGCTAGCTCCAAGTTGCTCCATTTTCAGTGCTTCAGATCTTTCGCTCCCCTTAATTGGTACGAGCTAGCCACCGGCCACCTCACTTCAATCAAGTCCCTGCATCAACAAAATTAAAGGTATCCTAGCTAAATCATTCAATAATATGTAAAAATTATGTTGATTCTACGCACACTTTGAAATATATTTGTAACAATTACCATTACATGTATATATATATATATATATATATATATGTATATATATATTTTCCTAGCTAGCTATAGCTGCTGCTCACTGATCATGTATATATACATATATATATATATATATTAATAATGTATAATATATGTATGTATAGATCATCAAATCAAATTGATCAGAGAGAGTAGTTAATCAAGAGGTTATGGCATCATCGAGCAGCAGCGCAGCCTCCTCCAACTCGCCATGCGCGGCCTGCAAATTCTTGAGGAGGAAGTGCATGCCGGGGTGCATATTCGCGCCCTACTTCCCACCGGAGGAGCCTCAAAAGTTCGCCAATGTGCACAAGATATTCGGGGCCAGCAACGTGACCAAGCTCCTAAACGAGCTCCACCCCCACCAACGAGAGGACGCCGTCAACTCCCTCGCCTACGAGGCCGAGGCCAGGATGAAAGACCCCGTCTACGGCTGCGTCGGCGCCATCTCCGTTCTCCAGAGGCAGGTACACCGCCTCCAGAAGGAGCTCGACGCCGCCAACGCCGACCTCCTCCGCTACTCCTGCAACGACTTCCCCCAGCAGCCGCCGGCCGCCGCTCCCAACCACCACCACCACCAACTCCAACACCAACGGTCCTTCCCGGCCCTGCCGATGGCCATCCCCGGCGGCCAAATTCATCCCAACTCCCGACAGAGGTCGTTTGAGCTGGGGAGGAGGTCATCGTTTGGCCAGTTCCATGGAGCTACTGCTGCCGCTGGTGCTCACGGGTTCCCTTTCTCCTACCCTTCTTCATGGGCTGGTACGAACAACCCATTACCAGGAGATCATCATATGGATGGTGGGGGTGGAGGTGGAGGTGGAGGTGGAGGGGAGTAACACTGTTTAGAAGTACTATAAATCATCATCATGGTCATCAATATGCTTGTTTACTCTATATTTGCGCGATGCTCATGTGTATGTGTGTGCGCGCGTAGATGGAGATTGACCAGGGCCTTGTGTTTCGACTTTTCGAGTTCAGGTCTCCCGATCAGGATGTACTTGAGTACTGTGTTGGATTGGAGAGCTCTCACAAATTAAAGGGAGCTTATTTTGCCGGTAAGAATTTGCTCGGCTAGATTTAACCATCGTCGCTTTTTCTCTTTCTTATAATTTATTATAATTTCTCGTGAACATATATATATATATATATTATCATTTTCCTGTATCAATTCTGCGCATGGATGAGACCTGCTTGTGTGTTGCTATACAGCTTGGTGGACAGCAGCTTTATCTTATTATCTCTTTATTTATATATTAACCCCTTTAAAGTGCAGTACTACACTTTTGATTAGGCATATATGTATACGTGTGCTGTGTGTAGTGTGAAATGTCTATAAATAAAGTATATATGCTGCTTGAATTAAATTGCATTCTTTCTAACTATAGTATATGAGCTCACATGTGGTTGTATAAATAGGTGTGTGTTTGTGTGTATAAGTATTTAAGATTTAATTAGTTAGAATTGTTATATTTTTATCAACTATTAAAGTTTAGATATTCATGGTCGTGAAATTCAGCTTTACCCTATCAATTGTTTTTATACAATGAAATTTTCATGTATGGAAAGGATTATTTTTTTGACAAGGTAACATCATACAATAAACAGTGCTCATGTCAATTCATGTGTATATATACCTTCTGATTATAAAATGTATACTTATAATATGTACACCGACGTAATTGCCTTCTTGACCGTCAACCTGAATTAAAAAGACAAAAAACTAGTCATGTGATTGTAAATAGTCATACTTCTTTTCTTCTTATCATGCAATTCTCTGGCTCTAATATATATCAGTCTAATCAATTATCATAAAAACTAATCATGCTTTGATCTGCTGAGATACACGAATCATGTATGTTCCTGAGTCTGGCAACATGTTTTAGTGATCTGATGTTCCCTTTTTGCATACTATATTATATTTCTATTATATATGTCTATTAGTCGGCACGGCAAACACAGTGCAATCGACCGAGTGTGGAAAATGTGAACAGAAAGAAAGTTGTCATACATAGTACAATATTAGCTTTATTTTTAAGATGTGTGAAGTCAGTACTCGGCTCTCATTTCTGGATTGAAACGAGGAACAAGCTGGCTGATGAGGAATTGTAAGACGATGAGTGAGTTTGGTTATGTGCGTTTCTCTAGCTTCATGCATTTATAACCAGCTCTCTTTGCCCAATGTTGCACCAGTACTGAGTATGTTTTAACATAGCCCGTGTACAGTACTACACATCTGAGTAGTAAATGGGGTAACTTTGGCTTCTGGAAAAATTCCCCAAGGGAGCATGGGTCACTATCCGAAACAGTGAGATGCATTGTCTTATCGTCTACCATCCAGAACTTGCAGCTGACCCGTTTCAGGGGTTGCCATCAGAAGCAGAATTATTTGTTGCAGTCCATTCATAATTGGGTTTTCAGCTTGTCTTGCTCCTCGTCATCTCTTATAACTGATCGTCTATAGCTCTTGCACTCTAGTTAATTTACTGCTTGTATACATAGAATTAATAAGCTGTGATATTTATATTGTTCATCATGAGCTGCTGCAGAGGCCATTCTGATGATCAGCTGCTGCATGATCATCATGATCCATAGCCTGCTGGTCTCGGATTTTATAATTGCCAACTCAAAACTGTTAATTCATATTTTGGGTATATATATGGATATGCGTGGACTATTATTTGTCTATAACTTGTTCTCCTCTCCCCATCCGGGCCACCCTTGATCTTTCCTGTTCTCTTCACATATGGTCTGTCCAAATTGCTGGCAACCCGAGACTCAGAACTGCACCTGTATTTACTGTCAGCGGCAGCTTAAAGTTTGCGGTGATAAATATTTGTGGTAGCTTTAATCGAACTAATGATATTGTTGGATTGTTTCCTTTTCCATTTTTATGTCCGTTATAGTACTCCGCGGTCATCTACTGTGCAGCTTGCCGCGCATCCTGGATAGACAATATATTAGCTGCAAAGTCGGAATATTTTATAACTCGCTATTTTTTAATTGGTCTACTTACAATTACTCTTGTCACCATTCATCCAATCGTTCAACTTGCGTTCATCTCTTGGTGGCGGTGTAGCTCATAAGAAACAGTGACGAGGAAGAAGAAGACGAAGAAAGCAGGAATGATTATGTCGTGTGTCACGTCCATCAAAGATGGATCGAAAAACTCTCGGCACGCCATTCCTCGGCAGCCCAAATCCCCGAACATATTCGATAGTCAAAGTTTGCAGCCTTTATGGCTTCCGAATAAAATCCGCAGCAAGAGATCCATCTTACGTCGGTCTCACCTTCCCCGTTGTCCCTCGCTTGGACTATTCGATCCGATTTCAAACTACATCGTCACCACCTCCATATACATGGTAATACATCAGTACACAAGCCGAATTCCCCACTATATTTTTATACATATACAAGGTGGGTGCATCCGGCATGAAATCACAAGACATTTGTACATCTCTATTTGCATTATGCACAACAGCCAGAAATTTGGGCTTTTCTCTGTTGTTGAGTGCTTGAGTTTGATCATTAACGGTGATATGGGCCAGAGTGCGAAATTGGCTGCTATCTTAAGAGGCGGGCAACATTTATCTGTACATGGGCTAAATTGTCAGCCTTTTTTCAAGGACACAAAAATGTTCCTACACTACACAGTTTCTACCTCTGATACAAACAGGGTGTTAGCTTTAATATATACACATGAATACAAATTTGTATACCATATACGTGCCTAGACACTAGAGATACAGATTATTGTGAATAATTAGTCATGGGTCATCACAATCACTTCATAATACACTTATAAATAAGGTTCAATCGCCTGTTCATTAATATTGAATAGACAAGTATCATTACATTAGTCTTGAGCAAATTAGATTAAAATTAAAGCACATTTCTCAAAATTATAAAAAAATATAGTCACGACTCATTTCTTAAAGATGAAAGCACTTTATATTTATCAACTATGAATTATATATACTAATTAAATTGTGACTCTATCTTGAATACTCTAATAGTCCTCTTTTAAGAACTCTACAGATATTACTTTATAAGTCAAGCCGGTATTGATAAGACTCTATGGTTGACTGTTTTATTTGAGACGCTGATTCAAATAATATAAAGTTATTGAAATATCATTATTTTTGTATGATTTTGTTAAATCAAAATTATGTTAATAATAAAAATGATTAATAAATTTGTCAATTTCACATTATAAGAAAGAAATATATAAATAACCTTTTCATATTACCTAATTTTGATTGTCATCTTAAAAAATCAATATAATAATCTTCAATTCATAAGCTTGGAGGCAAACTCCAAGCTGTCGACCTAAGTACTGCACAGAGAGCCAATTTCCTAGACAAATGAATAGAGAACAAACTAGATGTCTAAATAATTAATAAAGCAAAAATTATTGCTAATAACTAAGCACTGTAAATGCTAAGGAAAAGCTGGTCGTGCATGCATGGCTGGAAGGTAATTAGAAAGAAGAGAATATGTTCTTTAATCTTACTGTCAGCATCCAATTTTATCGGAATTGGTCCTAAACTTAAAAACTACATATATGCCAAAAATTGACAACCTAATTGGACCACTAGATATTTCAATTACATCATTCCAAACCAAGTTCTTTTTTTAAAAAAACCTTGAAAATTCAAATGATGCTTTTCGATCTGATTAAAAAAGGTGCTTTTTCGATGGTCCTGATCAGTTCGGAGTTACTCGCTAAAAAATGACCCACAGAAAACTAAGTATTCGTGCATGCACTAGCTACCCGAACAAAGTATCTTGTTTGTATTTTTCCCGCGGCGGCTCATCAGAAAGATATATAACGCGAAGAAAGATTTATGTGTCTATAAATATATACGCATATACGTTGTTAAAATGTTAATAAACTCACCATATGCGCATAGAAACAAGGAACTTTTTAATTTCCACAAGCACATAACAAGGACGTGATTGGGGAATAATAGAATTGGCATCCGAAGAAATGAAGTGTCACGAGAGGCCCGGCCACAAGTTCCCCTTGCATGGAGATGAGGTTTTGTTTTCACACCGCCCCCAAGCGTTTTCTTATACTAGACTACCATCACTGGTATGATCATTCAAGCTGTGTCGTTCACGGTAGTTGCATCGATTTGTCGCTGCACTGGTTTCCCTGTGTGGTCTTCAATGACCTATCTTGTCCTTATACAACACGCGGCCAACTCTGCTACCAATTAAAAATAAGAAAAACAAGTAGCTCACTTTCAAGGAAATAAATATCCTAGTGACAAGTTTCTCTGGCTATTACTTTTGTAGAAAACCCGTCGGTAGGCAGTATGGGAGTATTCACTCGGCTATGCAAATCATCTTTGACGTAGATTATATACAGGGATAGGATATTATAATTTCTTATAGTTGTCCTGATCAAGAGCGTCTGATTATATTATTATACGGTCTAAATCTATTTTTTTAAAAAATAAAAAATTTCCCCCATCCCACTGCCGTCCACGCCGCTGCCATGCTCACTTATTAGTGCCCATGCCCACTACTAAGGCCCGCCCACACCCGTGCCCTCAGTTATGCTCACACCCTCCACCATGCTCTCACCTCCACCCATGCCTCCCTCCTCACCACTCCCACGCCCTTCGCTGCCCTCCACACCCACCGCCTGCACCCGTGCCCTCTGTCGTGCTTGCACCTTTAGTGTCGCTCACATCCTCTACCGCTCCCTTGCCTCCGCCCACGCCTGCACCCATGTCCTCCACCTCGCCCATGCTTGCACCCACCACTGAGCCTACGCCTGCACCCATGCCCTCGTCTCCGCACACGCCCTCGCCTCCACCCACGCCCTCTGTCGCTCCCTCCTTGCCACATCCACGCCTACACTTTTGAGGACAGCGAGGGCATCGGGAGCAGCAAGGGAGCACTAGGGCAGTAGTCGGTGAAGGCATCAATGATGGCGGACAACAAGGGCAGCATCGTGGACAACAATGGGAGAGAAAAAGAGAAGTTTTTATTTTTTTTAAGAAAATAAAGTAACGGTCTAGGGTAACTTTAAAATTTTTTTCCTCCACTCGTCCAAGGCTATTATATATATATATATATATATATATATATATATATATATATATATATATAGAATGAGTTTATTGTGCTGCAGCCATCCAGCCATTGGATTGATTAAAAAAAAAAAAGATGCCTGGCCCAGGCGTCGCCGCCACCCCCTGCCTCGCCCGTCGTCGCCCCCGGCCGACGGGGCAGCGACGTAACCCCCTTCTCGCGGCAACCCCCTCCCCCCACCACCGGCGGCGACGGGGCAGCGGATCTAGCCGCCCCGCCTCTTTCCCTGCCACCCCGCCGCCGGGCGACACCACCCCCACCCCGTCGGGGCTGTTGCCCCGTTACCGCACCCCCTCCCGAAGCCGGGGGCGGCTACGGCAGTGCACCCCGGCGGCCCACCTCCCCGCCCCGCCCCTCCCTACCGCGGCTCCCAACCCTGCGGCAATGGGTGCCCAGCCGCGGCCCCCCGGTCCCCCATCCCCCGCTCGCCACCCCGCCGCGCCCCCCTCGGCCCCTGCCCACCACCCCGCCGCGCCGCACCCCCGCATGGCGACCCGCGACCACCTTGCCGCCGCCCCCGGGACCAACCCCGTCCCCTGTGGCCGCCATCCAACGGCCAAGATCAAACTGCTGAAGTATAAGAAACTTATTTCCATATATATATATATATATGCACATACATCACACTATTGGATGGCAAAGATGCAAATACGTTGGGGATCGATCTGACCAGGCTTACATGTAATAATCTGTCAAGATCAGGAGATGCGGCAAGGATTAAGTCTTAAGCTCCTCTTAATTGTTTGCATGCCACGTCTAGTTGTTCTTGATAAACGATTTCATCAATTCTCGAAAACCATAGAACCAGCGTTTTATTCCTTATCCAAGTGCCGAAGCCGCCTGTGTTTCATGGCATCTTTGAGCTTTTATTATCATATTTACTCTCAAGCCTACGCGTTTCCAATCTCTACCTCAACCAATCCTCCTTCGCATTCTCGGTCTGCCCACCAAACCACCGGCATTTCTAGTCAAGTCAAGATCCCTTGTGAACAAACTGATCATCTTCGACAACAGCATTTGTAGACATAAATCATACAAGCAGGCCATGACACATGTAAGACTAATTAGCTATAAATTTTATGAAATCTGTTTATACAGTAAGAAAATAATTAAAGCGAAGAAGGGTAGGAAAAAGAGGGAGGCGTGACCAAGTGGGCAAGAGATGGTGGGGCGTGGGGGGGATATGTATTGTATATCTTGAGCCGCCCCTCATCCAACCGATCTCATCTAGATCGAAGAAGATGGTTTAGATAAGAATAGAGATAACAAATTTGGAAAGTTGGGATCTTTTTCTGGGGAGGTGGGAGACCCCAGTTGGTGGCAAGTTTCTCTGGCTATTACTTTCGTAGAAAACCCGTCGGTAGGCAGTACGGGAGTATTCACTAGGCTATGCAAATCATCTTTGACGCGATTATATACAGGGATAGGATATTATAATTTCTTATAATTATCTTAATTTATAGCATTTGATTATATTAGACGGTCTAAATTTATTTTTCTAAAAAATAAAAATTTATAGTCCTCACTGCTGAGGCCCGCCCACACACGTGCCCTCAGCTTCGCTCACGCCCTCCACCGTGCTCTCACCTCCACCCACGCCTCCCTCCTCGCTGCTCCCACACCCTTCGCCGCCCTCCACACCCACCACCTATACCTATACCCTCTGCCGTGCCTGTACCTTCAGCCTCGCTCACATCCTCTGCCGCTCCCTCGCCTCCGCCCACGCCTCCACCCATGCCCTCCACTTCGCCCACGCTTGCACCCACCACTGAGCCTACGCCTGCACCCATGCCCTCGTCTCCGCACGTGCCCTCACCTCCACCCACGCTCTCTGTCGCTCCCTCGCCTCTGCCCACGCCTCCACCCATGCCCTCCACTTCGCCCATGCTTGCACCCACCACTGAACCTACGCCTACACCCATGCCCTCATCTCCGCATGCGCCCTCGCCTCCACCCACGCCCTTTGCCGCTCCCTCTTCGCTACCACGCCAATACTTTTGAGGACAGCAAGGGCATCAGTGGTAGCAAGGGAGCACTAGGACAGTAGTCGGTGAAGGCATCGATGATGGCGGACAGCAAGGGCAGCTTCGTGGACAGCAATGGGAGCAAAAAGAAAAGTTTTTATTTTTTTTAAGAAAATAAATTAACGGTCGAGGGTAACGTCAAAATTTTTTCTTGCACTCGTCCAAGGCTATTTTATATATATATATATATATGTATATATATATAGGGCTGCTGCAGCCTATTTGCAGCGCACGGGCCTCAATCCATAGCCCCACCCGTCGACCCGCCTAACCCACGTCCAACCCGCCTGCCCGCCCGAACCCGCCGCCCGCCCGACCCGGCCCACCGCCTTGCGGCCAACCACCCCCGCCGTGGCTCCCGGGGCAAGCTCCGCCTGTCCGACCCCGCCCGCCGCCCTGCGATCGACCCCCCGCCGACCTGCCTAACCCACGTCCAACCCGCCTGCCCGCCCGAACCCACCGCCCGCCCGAACCCGCCGCCTGCCCGACCCCGCCCGCCGCCCTGCGGCCAACCACCCCCGCCGTGGCTCCCGGGGCAAGCTCCGCCTGTCTGACCCCGCCCGCCGCCCTACGATTGACCCCCCCCCCTCTGCCGTGGCTCCCCCGGACAGCGCCGCCCGCTCGACCCCGCCGCCGCCCTGCGACCGACCCCCCACCGCCGCGGCTTCCCTGGCAAGGGCCACCCGCTGCCCTGCGCCCTGCCCCCCACCACGACCGACAAGCCCACCACCCCACCGTAGCCCGCCGGCCCGCCCCAAGCCGCGGCGACCCCCCCCAGGCAGCGGGTTCGGGCATGCAGGCAGTCAGACAGAGTTAGACGGGTCGGATGGATTGGGTGTGGACTTGAGGCCCGTGGGCCATTGGATTTCATCCAACGGCCTACGGGCCATGCGCTGCAAAAATACTGCAGTGCACTGCAGCATATATATATATATATATATATATATATATATATATATATATATATCATATATATATATAATGGATGGCAAAGATGCAAATACGTTGGGGATCGATCTGACCAGGCTTACATTTAGTAATCTGTCAAGATCAGGAGATGCGGCAAGGATTAAGTCTTAAGCTCCTCTTAATTGTTTGCATGCCACGTCTAGTTGTTCCTGATAAACGATTTCATCAATTCTCGAAAACCATAGAACCAACTTTTTATTCCTTATCCAAGTGCCGAAGCCGCCTGTGTTTCATGGCATCTTTGAGCTTTTATTATCATATTTACTCTCAAGCCTACGCGTTTCCAATCTCTACCTAAACCAATCCTCCTTCGCATTCTCGGTCTGCCAACCAAACCACCGGCATTTCTAGTCAAGTCAAGATCCCTTGTGAACAAACTGATCATCTTCAACAACAGCATTTGTATACATAAATCATACAAGCAGGGCATGACACATGTAAGACTAGTAAGCTATAAATTTTATGAAATCTGTTTATACAGTAAGAAACTAATTAAAGCGAAGAAGGGTTGGAAAAAGAGGGAGGCGTGACCAAGTGGGCAAGAGATGGTGGGGCGTGGGGGGGATATGTATTGCATATCTTGAGCCGCCCCTCATCCAACCGATCTCATCTAGATCGAAGAAGATGGCTTAGATAAGAATAGAGATAACAAATTTGGAAAGTTGGGATCTTTTTCTGGGGCAGTTGGTGGCTTGGAACCAAAGTGAATCGTAAAATAATGGGCATCTTTCCACAACTTTAGCTGTGCCCACGGAATTTTCTGCCGGCGACAAGCATTACCCTTGTCTTGCATCACACATTCCCGAAATACAAGATTATAGAACTACATACGTAAACAAGTTACATAATATTTGAACTTCAATAGCTGCATTGAACTACATAGAGAGTGAAGAAGCTAGAATGGAATACGTAAATTTTATTAATCCTCGAGAGAAATGTGAATGGGACAAACTTCGTGGAAGTTAAGACGCGACGGTGGAATTTGTATTGCTCTGCGAAATAGCAAGTTCTCGATCTTACTGGTACTCATAATGTCCGGCACACAGTTCAACACCATAACGGCGATATCTTTGGATTTATTTTTATTAATGTGATTTGTGAAAGCTGGAAGTTTATCTTGGCATGTTAGCAAATTAGTAGGTGGATAGTTTGAAGTTTTACAGTTTTTATTATTATTAGAGGTATTAGTTTGTGGTAGTTTGTATACGTAAGAAACGTTAATATGAGGCTTGTTATCCATCAACTTGGGGGGAGTCCTTGTCGCGGTTTCGAGATGACACTTTCCAATTTGATCATATTTGTTGGGCCCGAATTGATCATTTGAGCTCCACTTGTTGATCTAGCATTAGTTCCACGTTATTGGGCGATCAAAAGTAGAACCCAATTGGGCCAACGCACTAACCTTCGATGATCGATCTTAAAATAATATTAGGAGCAATGCAGAGCTTATAAATACCCCTTAGCATGTTGTTGCCCTTCACCATTCACAACCACCTTCTAGCTAGCTAGCTCATTCCCATTGTTCCCAATTACTCTTCACCTCTCTTCTTTGCCTTTGTTGTGTTCTCCCAATCCCACGTACAATACAAAAAAACACAAACTTCATCAATATTCTTTGCATATCTAGATAGATTTTTGTAAGGAAGATATAGCTGTCTGTTCAATATTTTGGTTCCGAGATGGCACCCAACCTTAGCAAAGTCACAAGCACCACCACCAGCTCAGTGGCCAAGGCGGCGGAGTTGGGAGGTGGTTGCTGCGGCTGCTCACCTCCTTCCAATAATATGTTTGCATTAGACGAGACCAACAGTAGCATCACTGTGAACGGCCACCCCATCCTCACCGAGGTGCCGCCCAACATCGCCGTCACCCCCGCCGGCGGCCGGCAAGGCAGGCACCCGGAGCAAAGGGTGCTTCGTCGGCTTCGACTCCGACGTACCCAAGAGCTGGCACGTCGTGCCGCTAGGCCAGCTTCGGGGCATCCGTTTCATGAGCATCTTCCGGTTCAAGGTGTGGTGGACGACCCACTGGGTGGGGGACAGGGGGAGGGACATCGAGAACGAGACACAGATCATGATGCTCGACAAGTCGGACGACGGCGGCCGCCCCTACGTCCTCCTCCTCCCCGTCATCGAGGGCCCTTTCCGGAGCTGCCTCCAGAACGGCTCTGCCTTTGCCACCGATGACAACGTCGAGCTCGTCGTCGAGAGCGGCTCGACGGCAGTGGCCGAGTCGAGCTTCCGGTCTATACTCTACCTGCAAGCCGGGGACGACCCGTTCAGGCTGGTGAAGGATGCGATGAAGGTGGCGAGGGAGCAGCTCGGCACCTTCAAGCTGCTAGAGGAGAAGACGCCGCCTGGGATTGTGGACAAGTTCGGGTGGTGCACTTGGGACGCATTCTACCTCAACGTCCACCCGGAGGGCGTGTTGGAGGGGGTGCGGGGGTTGGTCGACGGCGGCTGCCCGCCCGCCCTCGTCCTCGTCGACGACGGTTGGCAGTCCATATGCCACGACGACGACCCCATCACTGACCAGGAAGGCATGAACCGGACGTCGGCAGGGGAGCAGATGCCCTGCCGCCTAATCAAGTTCGGCGAGAACTACAAGTTCAGAGACTACAAGAGCAAGGTGACCCGGGAGGAAGGCATGGGGGCGTTCGTGAAGGACATGAAGACGATGTTCGGGAGCGTGGAGTACGTGTACGTGTGGCATGCTCTTTGTGGGTACTGGGGAGGTCTGCGCCCCGGGGTGGAGGACATGCTGGAGGCCAAGCTGGTGAAGCCGGTGCTGACGCCGGGGTTGGAGAAGACGATGGAGGACCTGGCAGTCGACAAGATCGTGAACAACGGGGTGGGTCTGGTTCCGCCGGAGAAGGCCCTCGACATGTACGAGGGTCTCCACTCCCACCTCGCCAACGTCGGCATCGATGGCGTCAAGGTGGATGTGATTCATGTGAGTAATGTACACACTATGTGCATGCTTTTTACCTTTCTTGTTTCTCCTACTTCTGCATTACTTTCGTTGGTCGATCTCATCAGTGCACAACCGTTGTTTAATGACCCGTCCACAAGACGTGTACGAATGAGATGGGCACCTCTATCTAGAAGACTCGGTTAATATAGTTGTAGCAGTAGCAGTCGACATTAAATTTCAACGTTCTGCTCTCTTTCTCTCTGTTTTGATGACCTGTGTGGTTAATAACTGGCTCATTCAAACTCGCTGAGTAGCGGTAGGTTTTAGCAAATAGCAAGTGTCAAATATGTCGTTCACATGTGCAGCTCTTGGAGATGTTATGCGAGGAAAACGGGGGACGAGTGGAGCTGGCCAAGGCCTACTACTCGGCAATCAGCGCGTCGGTGAAGAAGCACTTCAAGGGGAACGGCGTTATTGCCAGCATGGAGCACTGCAACGACTTCATGTTCCTCGGCACAGAGACCATCTCCCTCGGCCGCGTCGGTACGTAAATATGTTCAATATCAATATTCATATATATATATATATATATATACATATATTTGTCCTAAAATGAAGTTATAATTATGGAAATGAGACAAAGATAATTAATAGTAATGGAATAAATGAGTACATAGTATTGATATGGGGGGAGAATTATTTTATGAAGATGCTGAGACGTTGTATTACTGTAGGGGACGATTTCTGGTGCACGGATCCAGCTGGGGACCCGAACGGGACGTTCTGGTTGCAAGGGTGCCACATGGTGCACTGCGCCTTCAACAGCTGGTGGATGGGCAACTTCATCCACCCGGACTGGGACATGTTCCAGTCCACCCACCCCTGCGCCCGCTTCCACGCCGCTTCCCGGGCCATCTCCGGCGGCCCCATCTACGTCAGCGACTCCGTCGGAAAACACAACTTCCCTCTCCTCAGGTCCCTCGTCCTCCCCGACGGCTCCCTCCTCCTCTGCGAATTCTACGCCCTCCCCACCCGCGACTGCTTCTTCATCGACCCACTCCACAGCGGCCTCTCCATCCTCAAAATCTGGAACCTCAACAAGGTAGGAAACTATATATATCTATATATCTTCTGTAACGGAACATATACAAGTTAATTTTGAACATTAATAAATTATCAGCAAATTTTAAATTATTAATTGGAATAATTAATTTGATATCTCGAAAGTTCAAAGCTGCTCTGCAGCTCTGCTCCTAGGAAAAAAACTATTCAATACTTATTTTGACATGAACAATTTAATATTTATTATTTTTAAAGATATTTACTTTGGCCACTTAATTATTATAACCATTTACTTAACCATATATGAAAATATTTGAGATGCATGACCATGCGTTATTGACCGGACCGGCTTTCATTAATGGGTGTAGTTCAACGGGGTCCTGGGTGCTTTCAACTGCCAAGGTGGGGGGTGGTGCAGGGAAACAAGAAGAAACCAGTGTGCCTCTGAGTACTCCAAGTCAATCTCTTGCAGAGCTGGACCCAACGACATCGAGTGGAGCAACGGCAATACCCCCTTCCCTGTCCAGGGCGTGGAGCTCTTCGCGGTCTACTCCTACCAAGAGAAAAAGCTCGCCCTCCTTAAGCCTGGGGACGGGCTGGACATCATCCTCGACCCATTCGACTTCGAGCTGCTCACCGTCTCGCCGGTGAAGGCCGTGACCGAGAAGATGGTGCAGTTTGCACCGATCGGGTTGGCGAACATGCTCAACACCGGGGGAGCCATTCAATCCTACGAAGCAGAGGAGCACCGGAACAAGGTTCGGGTGGGGGTGAAGGGTGCCGGCGAGATGAAGGCCTATTCGTCAGAGAAGCCCAAGGCATGCCTCTTGGAGGGGAAGCAGGTGCAGTTTGTGTATGATGAGAAGGAGAAGGTGGTGGCGGTTGATGTTCCATGGCCCAATTCTTCGGGATTGTCCACTCTTGACTATTTGTTCTGACTCCCCCTTAAACAAAAGATGTCTAATCGGAGGGTTAGAGAGCACCACTGCTGTTTAAATATGTTGAATTAGGGGAATTGGTTCTGTATTTTTATATTTTATTATTATCTTATTTTATTCTCTCTGTCTCTCCTTTCCTTTAGTTAATTCACAACATGGGTGATGTTTGTTTTGGAAGAAAGTATGTGTTGGAATGTCACTCCAATGTTTTATTTATTATTATGTACTACAAAGTTTAATATTTGAAATGAAGTTATTATGTGCTGTATATATATTTTGGAAATAATTGGGAGCTTATAGATAAGCCTACTGCCACCACTCTGCAAATCTCTTTGAATTTATAAAATTATAAAAACAATGGTATGGGTATCAAAAAAATTATATTTTATTTAACATGTTAGTGTTGACTTATCATAATCAGATTTTGTGTTTCTCTGGCAAATTGCAACATGTAATATCTTTACATATATGAGATGAAGTGCTAAAATTAATTTTACTAAGTAAATTGGGCAGAAGATACTCTCCTTTGGCTATTCTGTTTTCTTTCTCTTTTCATCGCATATCTCCGAAGAAATGCCCCTTTTGTCTCTTTAGTCACCCTGTTAGGTGCAGATTCTTATAATGAAATTTAGTTTTTGATGAAAGAAATTACTCCTCTGTTACTCATGTACTATTATAAAATATCAAGTCGGTGTCAAACCGAGTACATTTAGTTTAAACTGGTCGAACCGAGTAAAGCATAGCCTAAAATAAATAAATAAAATATTTTATTAAATATTAAAAATATATCATGTGATCAATATTTATTAAATACAGGTTAAAATACTGTAATTTTTGATAAAAAACCAGTTTTTGTGAAAAATGTAAGCTAAAAACTAGGTACAAATTAAAATGATGGTACGTGATTTGAAGGTAGTATGCAGGTACGAAGTGGTGGAGTATGGTATTTAAAATTACGCATTTATGCCACTCAAATGTGGAATTTAATGGTGATAATGGGGACCTAGAATCAGGCCACGGGCCTCCCTGTTGTCATGGGCTTATCATTTTAACCACACAAAATAGAAAGCTCATTTTAGTAAAGCCCAGTAGGCATATGTACAAAGCCCAGATAAGGTGAGGCCATACCTCCTCCCAAGACTCCAAAATTTCCCTTCTCCAACCAAACACTAGCCAAAAACAGAAGGCCCCAACTTTGGCTCCGGCGGCCGTCTCCGGCGGCGACTTACTATGAGTACGGCTTCGCAGTTGATGGACAAGCAGATCACGGGTCTGTCTTCTTCCCAGAGCGCCGACATCTTCGAGCTGCTCGCCCACCCCCGGGCCGACGGGAAGGCCGACGACATCTTCGACTTCAAGCCGACTCGCCATGCCACCGCCTTCACCCATCTCGATGGCACCTCAGTCGGCGGTGTCCGCGCCTGGAGCTCCGCCGACTCCGCCGATCCCAACGTCCCTGGCATTCGGGTAGGCCTCGTCTCGATTGAATCCTATTTCCTCCTTGATTTGCCGTGTTTGTTCTGATTTTTTTTTATCAGAGAAGTCGGTGTTGGTGCTTGAAAAAATGTCTCTCTTTTTGTATTTATTTTTTTCCCGATTTTGTTTTTGGCAATTTGAATTGGGCATGGATAGTTATGGTTACAACTCTCTGAACGTGATGAATAAATTTCTGCTACTTTTTACATATGATGTTTTAACAATCTTTCACTAATCCTAAGTTCCTAACAAGAAAAACGGCAGTGGTAGTCTACTTTCACATTCTAGTAAGTAGTGAAAGAAATTAGGCGTTTTTGTTGGTCGTGTATTGAATTGTGAAAGATGTTTATGATTAGGATTCGATATATCGGCTCCTTTTTGCATATGATCTTTTTACAATCATTTAGTAATCCTATCGATAAAAATGGTAGTGGTTGTAAACTTTTGACATTTGTGGAAGTAGTAAAAGAAATAAGGCTTTTATGTTTGTTGATCGTGCATTGAGTCACGAAGGATGTAGGATTCTATAGAAAAAAATATCGGCTCCTTTTTGCACATGATATTTTTACAATCATTTAGTAATCCTATCGATAAATATGGTAGTGGTTGTATATTTTTGACACTGAAGTAGAAAAAATAGCCTTTCCTGCTCGTTGAAAACTAGGCAAGGATTTGTGAAGGATGGTTATGATCGGTAATCTCTGAATGCGATGAAATACTGGCCCTTACTTTCTTCATTTGATGTTTTTACAATCATTTGATTGATCTTATTTTTTTGGTACAGCACTATGGTGCAGTGGAGCCTCATGATTTGACTGTCGCGTCCGAGAAAGGTAAGGATGGGCCATGTATGGATATACTATCGGAGATTGACAGGACAATGAGCAAGTATACAGAGAATTTGATGCATACATTGGAAGGTGTTAGTGCTCGCCTTTCACAAATGGAGACAAGGACTCGTCATTTGGAGAACTCCATTGACGATCTGAAGGTCACTATCGGAAATAACCATGGTAGTACCGATGGTAAATTGAGACACCTGGAGAACATATTAAGAGAGGTATCATTGCTATTTCTTTTTTCACCTAGAAATTAAAACGGAATTTATGAAAATTTTCCTATTGAAGAACTTTTAAGGATTCATTTTGGAAGATGTTAGCTATTTATTCTGTTTCTTATTAGGTAAAACATTTTCAGTTGCATTTATGTTGTTCCATGTTAGTATTTTGTTAGTTTAGTTTCTACTATTTCCCTTTATATAATGTTATTCACCGTTTGAAAATTCTTGTTTTTTTTTGGGTCAAACATTTTGGCCGGCACCCTTTTTTCTCTCATTGATGATGGGCTCTCACACGAAGAAAGCTACCTTTTGCATGATATGTTGCATGACTATTGGACTGTTTATTAACCAGTTGATATTGTTTACTGTGACACCAATATTATTTTCACCGGTATGAATATTTTAGTAGCCAAAGATTTCTTCTGTTCAGGGGAATTGAGCTCGACATTGGTTACCCTTTATGTGGCTTGAGCCAATGTGAGCAATGTGTTTGCTACTAGCATTTTATGTTGCATGAATAGCTCTTTTTCTTCAATCGGCTAGTGAATTCTTTTACTGTTCGCACTTGCTTTCTACATTTTCAAGTCTACTAGGGGTTTTATTTGTTTTTATTATGTGGCTCGATAATGTTTTGAGCACCTTCTATTTGCTTCTAAAATTTTGGTGATGCTGACTTTGTGGCAGGTACAAAATGGCATACAGATGCTACGCGATAAGCAAGAGATTACTGAGGCACAACTTCAATTATCGAAGCTACAAGTCTCTAAGACTGCAGATCAGGCAGTAGAGGCACCCATCACTAAACTGACAGACTCTCTTCCACAACCAATCCAACCACCTGCAGTTGCTTTCCCACAGCAAACTCTTACTCCAAACGCGCCTCCTCAACCCGTGCAACAAAGTCCACCTCAAACAGGTCATTTGCCTAACCAGCTACCAACAAATCAGCTGCCTTCTGGCCAAATTTTGCCACGAGAATCATATTATACGCCCCCTCAGTCTTCAGAGGCAGCACATCCACAGTATCAAATGCCAGCTCAGCAGCCATACCATGGGGTGCCCTCTCATGCTCAATATTCTCAACCCTCCCAGATAACACAACAGCAGCAGCCGGCTCTTGGATCAGTAAATATTAATCCCCCTCTGCAGCTCCAACCTCCAGTGAACTTCCATCCCGAAGAAAATCCTTATGTGCCTCCTGGTCCTCCATCTTACCCTCCAAACATGCGTCCTTCGGTTGGACCGCCTCCATCACAAAGTTGTTCCCCTTCTTCTCCACGATTCTTTGGGCCAAACAGTAACATGTATGAACCATCAGGCAGCAGATCTGGATCGGGGAATATTAGTTATCCTTCTGGTTATGGTTCTCCAGCTTCTGGACCTAGTGGGAATGATCCTCACGCCTTTTCAGGTTCCTCCTCGCACTATGGTGGCCCCTTAGCTAAGCACCCAGTCTATTCATCGCCGTCTGCGCCAATTGGTGGAAGTGGCCATTCACGCATTCCAACTGCACAGTTACTTCCACAAGCCCTACCAACTGCAACAAGTGTTGGGAGCAATTCGTCTGGTGGAACTGGGAACAGGGTCCCAGTAGACGATGTTGTGGAGAAGGTGACAACCATGGGATTCTCAAGAGATCAAGTTAGAGCTACGGTGAGGAAATTGACCGAGAATGGACAATCTGTTGATCTGAATGTGGTTCTTGACAAGCTCATGAATGATGGTGAAATCCAACCTCAGAAAGGCTGGTTTGAACGGTGATAATTGATATGCCCGGTTGTGGCTGTCTATTTATGTGCACAGGTATTCAATGACCATACAGTTCTGCCGCTTTCCTTTTGGAGTCTGTACAAATTTGTGGTTGATGAACGGTGAGAGTACGTTGGTTTTAATCGTCTTTGATAGAGTTGCATGGACCTTGTTTTTCATTGTATCCATTGAACTTGTTACCCCGCCATTTTTACTATAATTTGTATCTCATCACCTCGTTGATTTTTACCAGCGCCTATGCTGTTCATTTCCATGGTTTGATTTTTGGGATACAGCTCCTTGGGGCTTTGCCTGTTGGTTGTCGGCGCTCTCTTCTAATGGGAGGTATCGCGTTCGGCCATTTAACTTCTGATAATATTTTAATCTTCCTCTGGTGATGATTAATTGCATTGATCTGTTGATATTTCCATTAAATTTTGGCTGATGTTGTTTATAAGGGAGTATGGATGGTTGGTTCCAAAATTTTAGTTAGCTATTTTCATAAAAAATAATAATAAATATATTTTTGCAAAATCACTAAAATTATTAATTTCACCACTATTAAATATTATTACCCTTTGTTTATAAAAGGTAAAATAGTCAAAATTTATTTGTTTTGTATAAATTTACTTTCTAATCATATATAATAATACAATTATTTATTTTTATGTCTAACTATTAGGGATATAAACGAGCCGAGTCGAGCCGAGAATGAGATATTTTTGAAATAAATATAATATTTGGTAAGCATGTTTGAATTTGTTTGAGTATTTGACGGGCTTTAATATATTATGGGTTGAGTTGAGTTTATTCAAAATTTATGGTGTCATGGGCTTAATTCGTGATTAGTTCACTGTGTTTTCGAGCTAAATGAATGTTTGTGTTTGACTTATATTCGATGGATCAAAATTTTTCTTTTAGTATTATATAAATTTAATATAATCTCAATAATATTGACAAGTTAAATCGAGCTGAGTCAAGCTAAATATTTTTCTAAGTTTAAATACTTCGAATTCGAGTTTCAAGCTAAGCCAAGCAATTGCTCCTTAGCTCAAGTTTGATTCATTGTTCAACAAATTATTTATTTCAAACTAACATTTGTCCAAACCAAATAAAGCCAAATGTAAAATACTCCTGACATAAAATTTAACTCGTTTAACTGTTATCCGACCTTAAGTTACGCATTTATTTTTTTCATAAAAAATTCCGCCCTCCCCTAATTTTGGTTCTGCTGCTAATTTGCCCGCCGTCGGCCTTGTTCCGCCGCCGGCGCCGGCGCCGCCTCTACCCCCGTACATAGTCTGCTGGTTCCCTCCCCACTGACCAATCCCCCCGCCGCCCACCAAACTTAGATTCGTTCCTTCTGATTCCCCCTACTCCTTCCCTCTATTGCACCCGATGAGGCCTTGCCATGGTGGGTGCCGTGAAATTTGATGAATCCTTCCTCACCCCTTTCCTCGTCAATAACCTCCAACTCCTGTAATCCCTTCTCTCTCCCTCCCTCTCTTCTCCATCTTCATCCCAGTTGTGTTTTGTTGCATGTTTTTTACTTGTTGGTTTTGCGAGGTGTGGTGTGATGGATGATGAAACTGGCGGGTGCGTTGGCTCGTGAATGTCTTCCTTTATGACTGTTGTTTGTTGTGATGTTGGATTCTTGGGTTGTGCTGTTTTCTTTTGTTTGCCCTTGCCCTTGCCAATTCAGATTAACATTTTTGTCTAAATCTTGATTATTGTGCTGAATTTTATCTGGCCATGGTTGGGCTTCTGTTTGTGAGTTTGTTATGGTCTGCTTGTTTGTATTGCTTCATGCATCCATTGTAGTTTAGTTTGAACTAGAACCCAAATTGTTAATGCAGGCATTGCGATCATAGGCTGCTCTTTTTGAAGTGTTGGTATTCGGTTGTGCCGTTGGGGAAAACCCTTGACCTTGCGACTTTAGTTGTCAAAGTGTTCATTATTTTTCTTACTTTTACCTGGGCATTGTTGGGTTTGGGTTTGTGAGTTCAGAATGAGGTGTACTTATTGCGTCGATCTCTATAAGTTTAATTTGAACTCGAATGCAAATTGGCAAGTGTTGGGTGCTACTATGACCTTTTAGATTTTCCTGGACTCCAGTTTCTTAGAAGGCTACTTCTCATTTGTGAATTAGCTACTTATTATGTTCGCCACAGTAGAAATTTTTACTTATCTTCTTTTGCTTTTTCACCTATTCTGATATCTCCATCTTTGTTACTTCTATACATCTCTTGCAAAATGATTTTGGAGTCTTGATTTTCAAATGATGCATGCCTGATGACACTTAGAAAGTTTGTGCGCCTGTGTTATTCTTACCCCTTGCAGGACCGAGGCTGATCCTGCGATTCTTGCAGACTACATTACGGCATTGCTGAAGAACGACAAATCTGCAAGCGAACTTCAAAAGCTCTGCAGTGAGAGCTTGATTGTATTTTTGGGGAATGGTATGCTGCATCTGCTCGCAATGTCCCTTGCTTGATTCTCCGTGGTTTATGATTCTCTCCATTTTGTGCTTATGCTGGTTTTTCTGATGTAGATACCACTTCCTTTGTTGAGAAACTGTTTCAAGCGCTTAAGGATGGCTCTCTTGCACCTTCAACTAGAGATTTAGATATAAGAAACCAAGTCAAGCATCCTACCACCATTAACAATTCAACTAATGCAAAAGCTAATAGCTTATCATCTCCCAAGGGTCCAGAGGATTCATCTCCTTCTGCCCACCTCACAGACTCTGAGGATAAAGAAGCCAGCGATGAGGATGATGACAGGAACCATAAGCATCGAAGAAGAGAACTACAACCATTTTCTTCAGATAAAGATGCACAAGAAACAACTTTTAAGCGGCCAAACAAAAAGCGGAATCCCTTTGAAAATGGGTGCATGTTCCTAGCCACTGGCTATCAAGCTCATGATGTAGTCAACAACCATTCTTCATCAGAGAGTGGGAAATTTGAAAAACGTCGTCCTGGCTGCTCAGCAGGCTCAAGGGCCGGTCAGGATTTCAATCAGAAGATGAAGGGTGCTCAGGCTTTCAATGACTTTCGTTTTGATTCAAACCATTTCTCTACTGGTAGAAGAAGGGGGCAAGCTTCAAGTTGGAACCAACATGATTCTAGATTCGGGCCATTAGATGCTCTTGACTATGCTTCTCAAATGGCTTCATTGGGTTCAACACCAACTTTGTTTAACCCAACTGCTCAAACTCCGTCCTGGGGACCTTTTGGTCTGATTCATGGAGTACCTAATGGTGGAATAGATGCTTTTAACCCTATTGGCCTGCATGGGACTGTTCAGTCTCAAATTAATCCAACTCTTAGCATTGGAATACCCCAACAGCGCTGCAATGATTTTGAAGAGCGTGGTTTTTGTTTAAGAGGTGATATGTGCCCTATGGAGCATGGGGTAAACCGAATAGTTGTTGATGATGTTCAGGCAAGTATTGGCATTCATTCCATTGGTTGTTTGATTTTTATTATTTGTCTTATATTCTTCTGGTACAATCCTCTAGTTTAGTTTGACTTATATTCTGTTTGAACATGGCAGAGCCTTTCACAGTTCAATCTACCTGTTTCGCGTCCAACTGCAATGGTGCCCAGTGTACAAGGACGTGCTGGACCTACACCTCCTGCAAGCTCTGTGTCCAGCTCTTTTGCAAACACTAAATCTCTGCAAAGCAAAAATGTCAAAGTTGGTGATATGGAAGGTGGAGCTGACTTACCGAGTAGAATAATGTCTGGCTCTACTGCTGGCAGTGATGCTGATGTATATGACCCTGACCAACCTTTGTGGAGTGACAAGCTCCCTGAGGTACGACATCGATCACCTATGATTGATTATAGCAAAAATGTCTGGGAGACTGTTGCTTCTGATAATTACAATAACAGTGAACATCATAGTGAAGGTATGATGGCATCGTCATTATCTATTCTGGATAGGAAAAGAGATTTACAAAGTAGATTAGAGAAGGGCAGTAATACAGGTTCAGCAAATGACACTGAAGAGGAAATAAAGCCATATCAGATGCTTAGGCCAACTGATCTTGTGGATAGTGCCCCCCTGAGTAGTCAAGATGAAGCGGCACAATCAACTTTTACCTCAAGTCAGGGGCCACGGACCGAACCTACACATGGTAAATTAGGAAGAGGGTCATATGGAAAAGCTTCACAAACCCTATATGTTGGCGGTATTCCTCCTGAAAGCAATAAAAGAGTTCTGTTCTCTCATTTTCAGAAGTTTGGTGTAGTTATTGATATTCATATTCCTCAGAACAGTTGTAAGGCTTTTGTTCAATTTGCGAAAAGAGAAGAAGCCGAGGCTGCACTTAAGGCACCAGATGCTGTTATGGGAAACCGCTTCATCAAGTTGCGATGGGCCAATCGAGATAATATTCCTAAGGAAGTTGTACAAAGCATGAAAGCTGACTCCAATTCTATTCAACCTTTGCCAGTTGCTTCTGTATCCGCAAAGCCCATGGTAGCTGCAATCCCTGTTGTTTCCACCAAGACTGATATGGCTCAAAAGTTTATTGCAGAAAATGGACGAAAAGATGTCCGCCCTTCGCAGAAGCAGCTGGAGACTTTGGAGCTTATGAAGAAAAAGCAGGAGTTGCTTGATCAAAAGCGCAATGCTTTACTACAACAGTTAGATAACTTTAAGAAGCAGGTACATTTTAAGTTAGATAAATTGGCTAGTGCTGGATGGTTATGCACTTTTGTAAGTCTGTGACATAGTATGTGCAAACAATTTATCTATCCATGCCTTATTTGTAGTTAAAATGAATAGACTGTCAGGTGTTTACTTTTCATATAACGACTTAAATAAGCTAATGATGCATAGCGCCAGCTATTTCATTGTTTGTACTTTATTCAAACAATGTCCTCTGGGAGGAGAAGATGATCAACTTTATGATTATCTTGTTAAGTTTTGTGGAATATGATATGGCAACCACCAATAATGAGAAATCTTCGAGCTCTGTCTTGGGGGGATCCATCACTAAGGAATC
This sequence comes from Piper betle, assembly GCA_033002965.1. NCBI lineage: Eukaryota > Viridiplantae > Streptophyta > Magnoliopsida > Piperales > Piperaceae > Piper > Piper betle. The sequence continues at coordinate 85,362 of JAURVB010003592.1, forward strand.
CAAGTGAATGAAAAGAGCTCCATGATTCATTATTGTGTTGATTTTGAGCTCAATCAACATTTGAAACTTATCCTATTGGGCTTAAACATTCAATTTGTGTTTAGTTTTAGTTTCTTTATCAGTTTCTAAAAATATCAATTAGTAGCTGCCAAATGTTAGTTTTGCTTCTTAATTGGTCACCCTTATTATGCGGTTATTCCCATGCCTCCTTTGGTGGTATTCTTGAATTACGTTTCTTTGGCAGAAGAAGCTTTTCGCTGTGTCACTTCCCTTATATGTTTGCCATTTATAATCAAATGGTCCTAAATAAGGATCTGTGTCCGCAGCTTCTTTTTAGGATAAGATGTGCTGGTTTGTTTTAAATTGGTTCACTTTGTACTGAGTTTTGCTTTGGTGTGCATTGCTGTGTTCATATTACCATAGGCTTTTCCTTACTTTATAGCTGATGCCCTATTTATAGTTGGATAAAGTGCCTATTGACCTTGGCAACACAAGGGGAGACTTGGGGAAACTGACTGTTGCAGATGACATGAGGGAATACTACGTTTAACTTGATTCTTGACAAGTCGACTCTTTTGCAGGCTGCTTCTGTTAAGGGTGACATGGGCTCGGAATCAGCTACCGTAAAAGAAAAGGTTGATGCAGGTGCATCTGCTGTAAAATCCACTTCATGTCCTGAGAGCATGAAAGAAGTCAGAAGAGAGGGTAGCCTAGATACTCAGACATTACCGGATGACCGTAGCTGTCCTGGGGAAGTCGTGGGGTCACCTTCTAGTTCAAAAGTTTCCTCTGCTATGCGGCAACATTCACTGAAGAGCCTTAAAACACCAAATCACTTTTCGAGGTCATTCTTTCCGGTCAACCGGTTCAAATTGGACAATCGCCCTACATCATTTGGAATTTTTCCTCCTTTACCTTCTGATATCTCAAATGTAATCTCTCTCTCTCTCTCCCTCTCTCTCCTGCATTAAATATCGGTTTAAACTGTCAACGAAATATCTGTAATTTGTTATGATGTGCGTGTGGCTTTTGGAATTTAGCTGGTGATATTTTTCTCTTATAAATAATGCCATTGGGATAGCATTCATCTGGTTATCTCTGCATGACTTCCGTTGTGCTGTGTTATCAGCATTAAATGAGTGCAGGAGAATGTTCAGATGATTGTTTTAGTTTCTGAACAGTTTTTGGCTAGAATGGTCTCTGAGTTAATGTCAGGCAAATTTTTGCCTGCAGTTTTTACCTAGGAGGGTCATATGGATTTAAAGGACACTTTCTTAATAAGGTCTATCCTCCGAGTATTGATCACCACTAGAGTTATGTGTCTTACTGATCTAATTTGCTAATTTGAAGGCCAATATACATGTGGTAGGCATTACTTAGACTTGATAACAAAATTTTAGGCTCTGACAAATCTGTAAAAAAATATTATTTTGATTTATACTGACAAAAATCATCTGTATTTATATAGATAATATAAGGTTGTCTATAAGGTGCATTTTTTGTATTAGTTTCTTTCTTAAATATGGTAAAGTGCGATTTTAATTTATTGTTGCTTCTGTTTTACAATTACTTTCAGGTTATGGTATTGAAAGAGCATTTTTCATCTTTTGGGGATTTTTCTTCAGTTGAACTAGAAGATTCAAAATCTGCTGATGTTGGTCTTTCTGACTCGAAATCTTCCCATAAATATGCTGCTTGCGTTGCATACACTACTCGTCACTCAGCAGAACGGGCTTTTCTAAGTGGTAGATGCTTACAAGGTCATACTTTGAATTTTGCTTGGCTCATGCCATCAAGTAATTCACGAACCTCTCCTATTAGTTGCAACGACAGTCCTTTTAATTCTCCTAGCATTCTCAAGCCTGCATTAGAGATTGAGGCATGGACTTCTGTTGCTACTTCAACGAGTGCTGGAAAATCAAATTACAGTATGGTTCCAGCTATAGCTGTTTACAAAGGTGAAAAGACAGAAGGGGAGATTGTAGAAAGTGCCAATGGGAGTCTCATGTCTTTAGATGAGGAACTGGACGAAGCGTCTCTGCCATCCCATAAACAAGTATCGGAACCTGATGTTGATCAGGCACATTAAGGTCTGTGTATTGTTTGTTTCATTGTCGTTGGACACTGAAGTATATGAAGTTACACTACCTTGAATTGGAAGGACTTATCCATTTTGGAAAATTATAGCTTGACCTTTCATTTCCATGGGAGTGTTTGTTTTTTTGTAGGCAATATGGATTTCTGCCTCCACCTAATTAATTGATTTTCCATCCAGATGTTTTGCTTGTGGGCATAGTTATTGAAATGGAACACAGAGCTTTCTAATTTCTGGAGTTCTACACATGAATAATTTGGATGAGACTGAAACCAAGCCTTAGTGCTGTAATTTCATACATGGTAGCCAATAGAGCCAAACTTGATGATTGCTCATGAGACAGATTGACTTGCATATTTTTTACTTAAATTTTTATTCTTTTCTGCATTTATTTTTGTTTGTTTCTTGCTTTCACGTTGCCTTCTCGATTAGAGTTAAGATACAATTGATGCCGCAAAGTCTCCAGCATTGCTTAGATGAAGAGATTTTTGATGTTATATAGCTCACAACTTGAGTGTTCATTTTACAGCTTTTGTTTATTATAATATATTTGCCTGATGCTTGAGATGCTATTGTCATCTAGTGAAGCATTTTGCAGGGCAGTCATGCTTTTAGTTTTTCATACAAAATAAGCGAATATTTTGAATGAATTTCTTCTTTGAATGAAAGCCATGTTCTGTGCGTTCATTCACAAGGCTCAACAGCACGCCTTGAAGGAACATGTTGAGATTAGTTACAGTAAGCCATTGACTGGTACTGCAAGAAAATTGCTTCCAATAGTATATGATTTTCGTTTCATCAATGCTTTTGCAGGTATGTAATGTGTATGGTCAAATGGATTATGACGCCTTGTGTCCGAAGTTTGGGTATGAAACTGTTTAATTATTATTATTTTTGAGTTTTTATACGAGTATTACGGCATTTGTTTTTTAAGCAGGAAATGTAGGGGATTCTTTATAGTACTTTTCTTGCTCTGAACCTTCATTTCTTTTCTAGTTGTTCACAGAATAAGAATATTTACCCTTGTTATCACCTTTCTCTCTTTTTTGGTTGTTGCATATCATAAATAGACATTCTCGCTTTGGGTTGTATATCATATTTTGTCATCTGAACCTTGGATGCATATATTCGTGCAGCTTAATGGGATGCTTCAGGTGGCAGATGTCGTTCGTACTTTATTTTCTGGCCTCTGTTCCCCAGCATTGCTTCTACACAAAGATCTTTTGCTCATCTCGGTAGCCGGTCGTGTACAAGTTCCTCTGATAAATGGGAGGAGTCAGTGAATGCCATTGGAGGTTGTTTCAGTATGGATTCGTTTTCGACGCATCCCTTGAACCGAACGAACAAATTATAGTATTTGGAGAAGGGACATTCAAGACCCCGAGTTCATCCTTGAACACCGTATGAATTCATGCAGACCCATATTCTGGTCATAGCAGAAAATGGTGGCGACGTTAGACCCGTGATTTATACGAAAAATGGTAATGGGACTCCCCCAACGGATAGAGGCCTGGAAAATTTGGCCAGATGATTAATGAATGCCCAGCAGGCTCAGAAACCAAAAGCTTAACATTATTGTATGCCCGTGTTTCCTTTCTCGTTGAAACAGGTTCGGCAATTGGGAGTTAAAGGGCGGAGGGAAACGAAAGGTGTCATCAAGCTTCTGAGAAGTGCAATTTGAGTTGTAGTCCATGCAACCTTCCAAACACTGCTCGTCGGCGGCGTTTTTGTTGCCTCTCCACCGTAGGTGCATCCTTATAAGCCTCCCCACTCCCCATGTCTTCTTTGTAGTTTCTTAGTAGCTTTTTACTAACACAACTCCAAATTGCCTGCCCAGACTTGATGGTGATGCAATCTATGGCCGACAAGGGCGAGCACCATGACCAGTCCCGCCGGTTGTCAGAGGGGGAAAAGAGTGGGCCGACCGTGACCCAAGTGGGCCGACCGTGACCCAAGTGGTGGCCGTGGTCACCCTCCTGCCAATTGGTGGGACTCTTCTTTCTCTCTCTGGCCTCACGCTCGGCACCATCAGCGGCCTCATTCTAGCCACTCCACTCTTCCTCCTCTTCAGTCCCATCCTTGTCCTTACCGCCCTTGCCATTGCGCTCGCTGTTGCCGGCTTTTCTTGGTGTCCGGTGCATTTGGGCTGACTGGGCTGTCGTCGTTGTCATGGATCCTCAACTACGTGAGGGGGCCGTGCTTTCCCCTACTGGAGCATGTGGATGACACGAAGCCACAGATGGCGGTTCGGCGGGCTATCTTGGGCAGAGGACGAAGGAGGTTGGACAGAGTATACAGAACAGGCGCACGAGGTGAAGGAAGGGGGAGGACTTGATCAAATCGGTGGGCAATCTCCCATGCAGTAGCTTTAGGTGGGCGTGGTCGTCTTCTGCAATGTTTGTTTCGGTATAGTAGTTTAGCAGCCAAGCTAGCTAGCATGTATAATAAAATGTGGTCTGGACTCTCTATTTTCTGCCATTTAGACGTAGGTTTACGGTTCAATACTTCTTGTAGGTGTCTGTCTTCGCTGTATATAATTTGCTTGGCCTCTAGTTAAGATTGTTTGCATCGGCCGCCTGTTAATTTGGTTGAGGCAATTATTAGCTGAGTAAGTAGTTAAGTCTTAATTTGGTTGAGGCAATTATTAGCTAAGTAGTTAAGTCTTCTGGGATGTCTGTGTTTGTGTGTATATACACATGTATATATACACACACATGCATGCAAGATGGGTAGAGTAAAATTATTCAGGATGAGCGATTGGGCGGGTATCACCATGGCCACCAGTTGCATGGATAGCGACGACAGCAGTCTAGCCAAAAACTCGATTTGTCCACGCTAGTTATCGCTTTCAGGCAACAAACTAAAACTTAAATCACTCATTTCTTGAAACAAATCACGAGCAACCACGGCCGCATTTCAAAACTTTACGCAAAAATGCCAGAAAAAATAGAACCGTTATTGAGTAGAGCAAAGTGTCAAACTTTCAATATCATTTCTAGTTTCAGTTTCTTCAACGCTTATTTTGTTCAGCCCTTGAACTTGTTTTCCTTCGCTTTGTCTCTCTCATGGTTCCTGTTTTAGCTTGCTCTGTCTCTCCAATACTTCGGTTTTAGATTGCTCAATTCGCAGTCTTTGTCAGCAACCTTTTCCTGTAAAATAAGAACCTGCATAACAAAACATCCGCGGCGCTTTTAAAATTATTTTCAAAAAGGCCATGTCAAAATTTTTAATAGAACCTAGAACATTCCCTTGTTTTCTCCCAAATATCTAACAAGTCTGCACGGTCCTCAAAAGGACTAGTAAACCAATAGAAATACAAACTTGACGCAAAATACAAAGGATGTTTATCAATTCATTATTTTTTCTACACTGTTTGTCAATCCATCCATGTTTCGACAAAGCTCTGAATGAACAAACTGACAAAGCGTCAGTAAAGGCAAATACAACCACAATTTGGCGGTTAAATTACATTAACAGCTAAAAAAATTTCATAAAGCCGGTATGAGACAACGAGAAAAAAATCACTAATGTGAATGTTGAACAAGAGGCTTACTTTCTAGTTCGGCCTTCAATTCTGCATTCTTAGACTTTTGCAAAGCCAGCTTCATTGACAACTCATGTATCTAAAAATATGGATCATACAGCCAGTATTAATTTGCAGAAAAATGAATAAGAAAAACTGATAAACGGTCACAAAACAGTGCCATAGTTGTGGTACCTTTCCTTCGGAATGTAATTGCCCAACCTCCTCATTCTCTTCTTGCAATGTCCTACACTTTGGCCACTAGCATTTTACCTATTTTGCTTTGGGGGGTAAAGTTCACAGCAGCTATGTTGTCCTCTAACTCTTTTACCTTCTTATCCTTTTTGTCAGCCAGGTTCTAAATTCACAAATTCATACCATAGTACAACATCATCCAAATGGCATATTTTTCTAAAGTATCTCTATTTCATGACGTTCGAAAACATGATCAAATACAATTAAGAACTGCCAAGATGTCCCTAATAGAAAATTTTATTTTTAAAAGGAGAGTAAGTAATTTATTTTAGTTAAAGCCATCACACAATTTGTCGAACCTTTGCCACTCGCTGGACATGCTTTTGCCTTTAGGCGAGTAAGTTCTTCATGGATGGCTGGATCTAGAAATAATCTCCGCGCCTGCTAATTAGATTGGTAGAATATTAGTGTGGAAACACGAACTTGCCAGGAATTAATGGCAAAATCAGGACTTGCAGAACATAGAACACTCTTTTGCATTGATGATAATCTACGAAGAATGTCATAGAATATTCAGAAATAAACTGCATCAATCCTAAACATATTACTACAAGTACAGGCTGTAAAGCATAACACGGAAGAAATGACATGCATCCACAGCATGAATGTGATGTTACACTAAAGCTGCAAATTTTGTACCTGCATTGACAGTGGTTTTAGTTGAGCTTTAAGGCCCCGAACAACAGACTAAAAAAGTGTGTGTAGAAACAAACATTTCAGGAAAAATAAAAATCATCAAATAATACATCCAATGGCATGCTACTAATTAGCATATAAAGTATAGAGAATGAGCGAAATTGTCATGCATAAAACTGTACTAGTGCCACTGAAAAGTTTGAAATGCCAAGCATACCTAAAAAGTTACTGATACTAGAAAAACATGAAATACTAGATTGCTGAATTTTCAAAATGCAAGCAGCCAAACAAGCACAAGGAACAAGAAGCAGCTAAAAGAGACATCAGTGATCCTTGTGATATATATACATTCATCGAAATGAGATACCTTTAGTTCTGCAATCTCTTGATCTCTTTTTGCTAATGTGACAATAAAAGCAGCTTCCTTCTTCTTTGCTTCCTCAAGCTGGATATATCAATGCAACAATTAATATAACAACCATAGACAAGCTAATAGTAAAGATATAATTCAAGAATTGTAAAGTTGGGAGGAAAAACATTAACAAAAAAGCAATACAACCTGCTCCCTTAGTGATTCCTCAGAAGATTTCAAGTTCTGAAGATAATTGATAACTAAAACAGGTTCTGTGTACACAGAAACAGTCATAGAGCAATTAATTAATAATAAGGGAAAGAGTTACCGTGAGGTTGGTGAATAGCAACATTGATGGAAGATAATGGAGATTGACAGAAGAAGAGGAAACCCTTCCATTCAGGAGGTAAGGAGGAAAAAATCTAACAATTCATGATGAATTTTGGGCGATCATAAAATAACTAAAATTCTACCATAGTCAACCTAAAGCCACTTACATTGATGGAAAGACTTACACAAAGCTCTGATAAAAAAAGATGAAAATTCTATCACAATTCCAAAAATCATAAAAATTGCATAAGCCCACCTAAAAACATTGAGGTAGTAGGCCTAGTATAACAGTTTCACTTCTTACTCCACTCTAGAGATATTCTTAAGTTAATGCTATCCGTCCTCCAGCTAATTACAGTGCTAAAAAGGAATAAATGAGCAGACAAAAGTGGTATGATTGCAGCAGTTAAGACATACTTAACAGCAAATAACAACAGGAAAGTATGGAGAACCATAAGAGGGAAGAATTACCCGGTGTGGCACCAGATTGTATAGCAGATTCATGTTGAAATACAGAATGCCATTTTTGAACTTCCACCTTTGCTGCTTCTAGGTCAGTCTGAAAGACATGGACAAACACTTTCTAAATCATACCCTTTCATTCTCATTTTCCATAACACCAAAGCGATGGCAGAATGGCTAATGTAAGTCACAATTACCAAAATTTACAATCATCGATATCTCATAGGATTTCAAACTTTTCACAAACCTTTTCAAGCACATCAAAATCATGCAAAAAGTACAAACACAAGTTAATGAAAAACTAAGAAATGGCTCTTCTTGCGGGAGTCTCCATCGCAAAACATATTTCATGGTGCTTAAATAATAACATATGACAAAATGAAAAAAATTAAAAATACCGATCCCTTCAAATTAATAAATTATGAGAACAAATTTCTAAGCTAATCTTTTCTCATTTCCTCTCGTGGTAGTGCTCTTTGAATACTGGAAATTGTTAATTTATTAATTAAAAATTAAATTGAACATTCATAGTCCCGAGAATTTAAACAGCTCAAAGAAGCAAATGAAAAAAAACCCATCTCCCTACAATAAGTGCAGACAGCAGAATCTTATCATGAAAAAGCATTCAAATAGGCATATCAATAAAATGACAATGATACACGAGGCAGATGGCTAAATGAAAATACAGGAGATTAGGGGTCAACTTACCTTACATGTAGCAAGTTCGCCCTCACATTTCTCAAGGCTGATCATGTGAAGCAGTAAAAGAGGGACATGAATTAGTATAAAAAGGACATGACCACTAGAAGTGCATGAACTGATGATGATTAAATAAAATACTTGAATAAAAAGGACAACACCACACCTTTCTTGGAGGGACAGGATCATACCCGTGGCACCACCAGGCACAGTTTCCTCAACCTTCTGATACCCTCCAAGAATGAACACAATCAATATGCCCAAAAAAGTTATCTACATAAGCATTAATCTAACAAGTCCTCCAAACACAAATGCTGCTAATCAATCTTATGCCCAAACAATCACCATTCTCAAAGTGGCTCCCAAAGATGCCTAACTATCTAGCAGTCGCACAAACCAAGCGCATTGTAGCATGGCCAACACTGACTAAGAAAATTGCCCACCATTTCAAAATCTTGCTACACACCATGACAAGCTTCTCAATGTCGAACAACAGAAAAACTGATAAACATATAGTAAGCTTCGAGCTAGCACAGTTTGATGCCCCCCCATAATAGAACACTTAATACAACATAAAAAACCACGAAATCGTTTTGAACAAAAAAGAAGAAAATTTCCGCATGAGGAGGTCGATAAGGTTACCTTCTTAGAACTAAAGATGTCTTCTTCCTCGTCATCGAGATCACCAAAGCTCTGCTTATTACCCTCCACCATATTTTGCCTGCTCAAAAACCCAATTTCTGGAGATTGAGGGGAGGTGGTTAATCTGTTGCGCGAATTCTATGGCGCACAAGTTGAATACGAACGAATAGTGAAGGAATCGATCTCACCTCCTCCTTCCTTCGTCTTCCGCCGCCGCCGCCGCCGCCGCCGATGGCGTTGGTGCCGGAGGTTGACGATGGTGCTGGCTAGGGTTATTGCTCACTTAAAAATTTTACGGACATGGCCACGATGTGTCCGCGATGGACCATAATAAACGAAGTGTTGACCGTCTACTTACGGCCATGGACATGTGGATATGGATTATTAATATGCTAATGATAGGCTCTAATTTTAAAAATAAAATCTTGTATTGAAGGATGTGATATATCATAGTCGAACTAATTTATTTTCATAATTTTATTTTATTTTGATTGATTAAACACTTTATTTATTAAAATAGCACAATTTTTAACTGTCCTTTTATTATGAAAGTTTACAATGGACATGGGTTAACGTTTTTATATGTGTTGTGAACGTTGTATTAGATGAGTACATAGTTGAAAAAATCGGCCGATTCCGTGCGGAATCGGCCGATTTAAATCGGATCAGCGTCGCGCCGATCCGATTTCGGGGCCGACTCGGTCGGCCCCGAATCGGGTCGTGAATCGGCCCGTTTCGGCCGATTCCGACCGATTTAAATCGGAATCGGAATCGGTTTTTTTAGGAAATTACCAAAATACCCTAGGTATAATTTTTATTAAATTATTTAAGCATGGGCAAAATGGTAATTTGGATTTAAAAACCTAAATCAAACCCTCTCCCCCGATTCCGCCGCGCCTCCTCCGCGCTTCCGCCCAATTCCGCTGCAATTCCGCCGCGATTCGGCCGCCCGACGCTCCGCCCGACCTTCCGACCACCCCACCGCCGTCCGACGCTGCGCCCGTTCCGAACTCAGCTTCCGCCGTCCGACGCTTCCGCCGCGATTCCGCTGCGCTTCCGTCGCGCTTCCGCCGCGATTCCGCCGGCCGACGGTTCGTCCGACCGGGCTGCCGACATCGCCGCCGCGAGGCTCGCCGCCGACCGGGCGCCGGCGGCGGCGGGGGTAGAGAGGGGAGGGTGGCATTCTCGTAATTAAAAGTTGACTCGAGTCTAACCCGAGTCAAAAATAATAATTAATTCTAAATAATTTTAAAAAATCTTAAAAAATATTTAAAAAATATCATAAACTATAATACATAGAATAATATAAAAATAACATCAATACCCAATTTTAATATATTTATATTGTAAATTGTCAAATTATTATATATGACCGATTAAATTAATTTGGACCAATTCAACTGAACCGATTCTTGGCCGATTCAGACCGATTCCGATTCCGATTCCGATTCCATAGAAAACCGATTCCGATTCCGATTCCGATTTATGCAACCATGGTTGTACCTCCATTTTTCTTTGTTTGTTTTTAAAAAATGTTTTAATCCTTTTGTGTAACTAATTATTACAAAATTGTTTATACCAATCTTTGGGTAGGGGTCAATGCGAAAAAATCGGCTAATTCCACTTAGAATCGGCTGATTTAAATTGAATCAGGCAAAATCCGTTTCAAATTTGGGTGGAATCGGTTCTTGAATCGGTTTTGGTTAAATTACTAAAATATACTTAGTTTTATATTATATAAATTAGTTTGTATGGACAAAATAAGAATTTAAAGTTTATAATGACATAATTACCCCTTACTTTCCCTTCGTTGTTGTTGCCTCCCCTTCGCTCCAGCGGGCAGGGCAAGGCCGAAGGAGAGAGGCAGGGCCGACAAGGGGATAGATCAGGGCTGACAAGACTAGGGTGGCTAGGTGGGGCAGATGTGCGAGGGGGACAGGGCAGGGCAGGGCCGATGGGGGAGTCCGAGCAGGGCAAGGCCACGCAGGGGGAGTCAGGGCATGGCGAGGCCGGCGGGAGGAGGTAGGGCGGGGATGGCGGGGTGAAAAGCGGGAGTGGCATTCTTGTAATTAAAAGTTGACTCGATTCTGACTTAAATAAAAAATAATAATTAATTAAATTTTTTTTAAAAATTTAAAAAATATTATGAAATATTATAAAATATAATATATATAATAATATTAAAATTACATCAATATTTTATTTTTATTTATTTATATTATGAGTTGTCAAATTATTATATAAGATCGATTTAGACCGATTCAACTGAACCGATTTTTATTCGATTTAGACCGTTTCTGATTCTGACTCTAACTTCTTCGAAAATCGATTCCGACCCTAATTACCTTTGTGAGATCGTTGCACCAAATACTTATTTAGAGTATACCGAATCGGAAACTTTTTTGAATGATATTCAAGAAAAGGGCGTTCTAGAAAAATTCATTGAATTAGATTTCTGCTGGATCAAATAACAAAAGAGTGCCCCGAAACACAGATACAAAAGCTTTATGCTTATTTAGCTTTCTACATGAAACGGGTCTATGATAGATAATCTGCTTTTTTATTAGTTTTCCCCTTAATTTTCTGATTAAGAATAATGAGGTAGGATCCAATCTAACAAAATGGGAATTCCTTTTTACAACCATGGTAGGTGTTTGGTAGGTGTTATTAAACGTGGAAACGACTTGTACCTAACCAAACAACCCCTGTCAAGATGGTGCCATGGGTCCTATCCTCTTCTGATCACATTCGATTCAAACGATAGGCCAAAAAATAAAAATGAAGTAAAACATGGACAGCGGATCAAATGCTATTACTTTATTTATCTATTTAACTATTTATATTTATATTCACTGTTTTCATACGGCAAGGTGTATAAAAATGGTGATCTAATTACGTCATTGCGTTCAAATGTCGCGTTCTGTTGATTCTGTGTGTGTATATATATTATACACACTTCTGAAGTCCACTCTAATAAGATTATCTCATTGGATTATGTATGAGCACATGGTAACATGAGCTTGATTCTTCCCTCTTAATGTTTCTTGGTTTCGGAACGATCAACGACTTTAGATCGCCATTTCCGAAATCTGATTTTGGTTTTCGAGGATGCAACGTTTGGCTTCATTCATGGACTCCACATCTGGGGATGCAACCTACCCAGATGTGAGATTATAGTTAAAAGGAGCTAAAATCTGATACTAATCTGAAAAGACATGGTACGATAAACAAAAGCACTGACTAGTATTACAAAGCATGATTTTCCACCACTTTCTTTCTAAGAAAACCCATACATTAGCTAGCCTCCCAAACGGCACTATAAAATTGATCAAACACCTGGGCGAAGAGAGAGAGAGAGAGCTCAGAAAGAAAGACATAGAAGTACACTACTACTAAAAAAATGGATCAGAGCTCACAAGGTAAAAAAACTTTTAAAAAAACAGAAAGAAAAAAATACAAATCTGCCAATCACCCAATCGACCCAGAACCTTGAAAAGAAAAATGAATGCCAACCACCAAAAAAAATCCAAAAATTGGGAGACTTTATATAATACCAGGAGAAGGTAGGGGGAAAGAAGAATAAAGATAAAGGTGATGTGGTGGTGTAGAGACTTTGCAAAGGCCTAAGGGCATCTGGCATTGCGACCAGGGCCACCATAGTAGAAGTAGTTGCCCCAAACATTGTTGACACCGCCTTGGATGTCATAGCAGTTGGGGTGGTCAGCTAGCATCCGGAAGTTGGAGAGAGGGACCAAGTTGTTGTCCCAGTCCACCACCTGCAAATTCCTGAAGTAGGATGCCTTGCCGAAGCCTTCTCCGGCGAAGTGACCGCTACCCATTTGCGTCGATGTGTGGAAGCCAGACACCCGTCCATTGACTATCTCCCCTCCGAACTGCACCATGCTGGCATGCCTAGCTAGGTGACTAAAGAGGAAGGACGGCCAGTAACCCACCAGCAGCCCGGAGCCAAACTCTAACCACCAGTGACCATGCTTCGGGTCCTGTTCATCACGTGTGTTTTAGTTGTTAAATCAAACCATGAACCGACAATGTAATTAAGCATCAAAATCAGTGATTGCCAGACCAACTTAGGTTCTTCTTGTTTTCTTACACCTTAATCTTAATGATCAAGAGATGCAATGCAAGTTTGATTAGTGGGTTTTCTTTATTGTTATTAGCTGTTAGTGGGAGCTACAGGGATTTGGGGTGTTATAAAAAAAGGTGGGATCCAATTCCAATCCACCATTAAAGCTTTGTGACAGTCTCAGAAAGTGGCGGTCTTCGTTTAGTCCACTCCTCGGTGTGTATTGTCGGTGCACTGTACGTTTGCTTGGTGGGAACCACGTTGATCAGTGCAAGTTGGCACCTCAAAAAGATCACCGTCATCTCCTCCTCTTCCCAAGGCTACCCAAAAACTCATCACTTCCTTCGCCTTTTCCAGTTTAAACCCATCCGATATTATGCTTATCTCATATTATAGTCAAGACGCTGCTATTGAAAGTAAAGTAGCGGTGTAGTGAGTTGAATACCTTCCAAACCAAGAGACTGATGTCAAACTGGCCACCGTTGAAAGAGGAAGTGGGGGTGATGGCAGCTCCAATTGCGATCCTGTTGTTGGTCTGCACGAAACCCGAGCAAAGCAGGTTGTAGCATCCCGTTGCTTGATACGCATCCGTCTGTGTCCATTAAAATTACAACCTAGTTAAAAAGAAAAAAATTACAAGCTAGTTCATTAGATACTAATTACTCTAGCTGTATCTCTCTACTCTGATGCATGTATATGAATACTACACTAGTCTTTCTGGGCTAGCTATAGTGGTTAAAAACTTGAAACTTAGAACCAGTACTGTCTGGTGTAAGAAAAGAGAATTTTGTAGTGTCTGCCTACCGTCCAGTAGGTGAAGAACCTAGGATAGTTATCTCCATACAGCTCCGGACTTACCTATTTAAGATAACACAGACAAGGAGTAACAACCCAGCACCAAACCAAGAAGTTGATTAAGAACAAGGCTGGTAATACTGTAACAGTATCAAACTACGAGATGAGATGAATATTTGAAGAGGGGAGAAAGGGACTGTAACGTGCCTGCCAGCCGGCTTCAATGGTGTTGAGGTCGTCGCCAAAGTTGCCCGAGATGACCCACATCTGGGACAAACTAAATTCATTGGGGTCGCTAACATGGGGTGCCCACACATTCACGCTGGCCTTCGCCCCATAGTACTGATCCCCCATTACATACCCAACTGCATGCTGCTCATCGTTCACATACCATGGCAACATCAGAGCATTAACGTGAAAACTACTTACAACGAATACGATGCAGGTGCATTTAGGAGTTTGGACCCTCTACATGAGCTAGCTAGCGTATGTTCTTTGGAATGTCTACGACTTGTCATGGTACATTTGCATTTGTTTGACGACACAAACAGGAAGCTCTGAAAGGAATTGGACAGTGCCCGTGCCGGCTCTATTTCGAGGTGACGCTCAAAACAGAGAATCATATGTCGGTTCTTTTGACTACCATTTTCTAGAAACCCCATAAATTAATTTTTCACAACAAACAACTAAGCTCGAAAAAGTGTTGCTGTGATTTACCCACAAAATATCTCTGCAAGTAACGGTTTGATAAGAAAATATCGAGGTTGTTTAGTGTGGTTGGGGAAGGAGCTATAGGCCATGGTGGGAGAATCTGACCGGCAGTATATCTTTCAAAATAAAAGGGTAGGTAGTGTTAGTACAGATAGATACAAACCTCATGGCCACTGCTGGTAGAATCTCGTCGGGCGCGTCTCAGACCTCGAACAGCCGGCCTTCTACCTTTCCTTCCAAATCTCCTGTACGAGCTTGCTCTCAGGAAGTCCTTCTCTGTGGTTCTTCTGATTGGGATTGATCCTTCTGGGCAGGCTTCCCCTCCAATTGACCAGAGCTGGTAGCTCTCCTGCATGGAATCCGCCGGGTTGTGGCCTTTGGGTCTCTCCGGTGGATCCTGAAACAGTATCGCCACTGCTCAGTCCTTTCTGAGCTGGGACACACAGACATGAATGATAGCTCACTAGCTCAAAAGGTTACGTACCAGTGGCCTCTGTCCTCGCATGCTCGGATGATCAAAGGCTGGTTGGTGATGTGATAATACACAATCTATCAGATCGCCGTCAGGGCTCTGTTCATGTTCATCCAATGATCATAAACGGTAAACATTAATTAATTTTAGAAATGGACACCAAACTAGACCCAGCTAGAGCGAGAGAGAGAGTTTACCTGGATGGTTTTGAGACAAGGCTTGTTGATCTTCTTGAGACGGCCCCGAATCCATCTGAGCTTCTTCAAGTGGGCGGCGGGGTGGAACGTCTGGTTGGCGGGAAGGTGGTGCTTGGGCTGGGAGGAGGCATGGGCGACGACAGTGGATAGGAGGAGGAGAAGGAAAGAAACAAAAACGGGAATGATTGGGAAGACTTTTTTACAAGAGTGGGAAGAAGAAGCAGCCATGTTGTAAGAGGGAGCTCGTCCTGTTTTTTCTGCTGCAGCCGCTTGTGCTTGTTCTGTGCATTGGGGCTGTCTTCTTCTGCCTTCACACTCCCTCCAACCGCCATATATTCCTTGTTTTTGTCCATGAATCGCCATTTCCAAGCACATCCATCCAAGTGAAGATGCAGCATTCAAAGGATCCAGTTCACCAAACACAACACAACTCTTCCTTCTTCTCTCTCTCTCTCTCTCTCTATCTCTTTCTCTCTAGTATGAGAAGAAGAGGAACTCTTCTTTATCTGGTGCACGAGCCGAATAAAAAACAAGCGAGGCAAATGGGTTTTTGTATTAACTACAAGTGTTCCCATCTGGCCATGTACACGACACACCACGCTTGTGTTTCCACTGGTCTAGAGAGAAAAAGAGATCTCACTTCTCAGTCTCCAACGCAAGCCTTCCTCCTCCCCACTCCCCAGCTTTAGCTTCCTTTAGATTTTTTATCAGATGTTGAGGATATTGGACTGTCTGGGGAGTGGGTCCTTTTATATTTTTATTTTTGCGACAGGTTTGATAAGCACTTGTCACTAATTACTATCTGTTCTTGTTACTCTTATAGGGGAGTTAAGGAATTACATCTCATTCTGATCACTGACCTTCTTCTTTAGTTGTCTAGCACCACCCTTTCTCTTCTCCCCAGATGTTCCCTCTGTCCATCATCATCTAAATCAGGTTTTAAATACCAAAAGCTAAAAAATGTTGTTAAATATGTTTGTAAAAATTGGGTTATTCTTCTACTCTTCTGCCTAATAGTTTTTTCTTCCAAATTGGAACTGGCAAATACGACAAGTTTCTGTGCATTCTCACCATTAGAACAGTCCCTCGACCTCACCCATGCTAGCTCAGCACGCTTCGCAGACAAATGTACCATGGGACCAGCACAGTCCTTTCCTCAAGAAGGAAATACCCAGATGCTAATTCAAGTTTCAACAACAATTGTCTAGGAATATATTACTCGGCGTTGCTGATATTTGAGTGTAGTACTGTACGTAGCATTGTGTTAGCTAGGTAGTAAAGCTGCATAGATAGCTGTTAATGGTTGTCATGAGTATAATGCAAGCGTGGGTTGCCAACATGAGGAATTGGAAGGGTGGGGGCTAAGGTACATTTCTTCTCTGCGCTGCTTTTTATGGGTGTCTGTAATTGATGCTCGCCACTTCCGCAACACTTTCTTGTTCTTCCCCTTTCTCAGGTTAAACAAAACCCACTGGCCGTCACTTCCTCTAGTTTTAAAACAAGGAAGATTGGCCCACACAACGGGTCACTCTGGGAAACAAACAAGGAGCAACTGGATTACGATATCTTAGTGGAAGAGTAGCTCAAGCCTCACAGTTGCAGAGTGGAATAGATTCTAATTACCCACACTCCCAAATTCCAATCCAAGAATTTGCCTTCTCTACGCTTACGTTTGTTCATCTCCTTTTTCCTAATGCATCACCACCTCACAAACGATACTACAAGCTCTTCTCCTTAATCAAACGAACGTTTATAAATAATGTATATTCTTTGGGTCAGAGTAGGGACTAGAATGACTTATTGAAAGGAGCATGGAGAGAAATAATATACAACAACATTTGATTCTGCCCCAGACCCAATAAAAAGCATTCAGCATAAAGGCTGCCATGCATGGTTGCCCTTTAAAGAAGCAGTACCAATCGCATCAAGAGATAAGAATGTGAATAATTAAAAGACAAAGAAGAAAGTGGGCATTTGCAATTACAAGACAAAGAATGACGACGACTCCAGTTCAATTCAGAATTAGAGTTGAACAACTCGGATAAACAAAAAGAGATGCTTCACTTGTATAATGCATTTGAAACCGATGGCTTTGGCTCTGCTATAAGATTGTGTTCGTGCTCTGTATATAGGCCCTATGCATGACAAAGGAAGCGTCAAAAAACATGATGTTTGTGATGGTCCCTTCTCTTTTGACAAAGGAGATGGTGCTTATGCTTGCTTTGGGAATGACTTGATGTAATAAGTTCTCCCTAAAAAGGACGATTAATAAGTAAAAGCAACTTTCTGCGAGGATTATCTCAATAAGATAGATATAAACAAGTTGTTGATTTATTCGAATCAGAAGCTAGATTAGTATATCTGTGTCACTCAAATTGCGGGATGCTGTATGAACTAAACCAAAGTTGTTTGTGGGTCTCCATATCTGAAGCTTCTTTGTTCAAAATCGGGCTGATTAGCTCATTTAGTAGAGTCAGGAGCAACCTTTGAGCTGGTCTGTCTAGCTCACCATTACTCAACACTCTTCTGATCCATACAAATCATCGACTGAAAATTTCCAAGTTGTTTGAACTTTGGAAGGAGTGGATCCAAGAAATTCACGTCAATGTCAAGTTGAACTGTGATTTCATAGTGCAGATTAACTTGATGGGGGCTTTGTGGCACAAGGAAGAGTGGGCAGTTTCTCCTTGAAAGAGAATTCCATGCCAGTATTCAAGTACCCAAAATGATTTAAAGATTCCTTCAGAGATCAGAGCTGGCTAGTTGGCATCTCACATCTGATTCAGAGAGCCCCAGACACCATTCCCGACATGTTAGTTAATCGGAGAATTCAACACCCCACACTTGGTTTTGATTTTGAAGCTAGAAAGTGAAGAAACTATACTAATTAAGACTACTATTTGAACCAACATGCATGAATGATTGTTGCGTTCGATCGACAAGACCCATCTTATTTTTAAGGTGTCACATATGGTGTGGAAGCTAAAGTTTCTTGACCGCGACCAAATCGTACAGTTGCAGTGGCTTTGTTCATAGAGGAAGAGCCAACATTGATCTTTTTGCTTTGCTTTCAAAGCTCCCATAGAAAAAAAGAAGAAGAAAAGGTGTGCATGCATGAAAAGCCATGGTAAATAACAAAAACAAGAGACATGAAAACATGATCTGCAGCAGCTAATCATGTATCATCCCCTTCATCTTATCAGAACTCCATTAGACCTTGAACATGCTCAAAGTCGTGACACGGTGAAACTCAGTGAAAGGTTGGATGAAATGAGGGGATGGTTAAGAGATTGAAAAAAGAAAAGGCCCCCCAGAACATCAAAAGAATAGTCGAGCCAAATCATGCAATGAAGTGGAGAGGTGTGGTAGGTTGCAGTGATTGGAATGATGTGAACCAAGAGACAACCACGAACACAAGATGAGGCGCCCCTCCTTATCAGGCCCACATTCTGTCCTCCATTTATACCTTTGCATTAGTCATCCTAGCTGGGCGTGGCCAAGGAGCGATGGTGAAGTGCTATGAATCCATGATAGTGTCTGGAAGGATCGGCACATATAGATACTTCTATTCTCCCTGCCTCCAAAAACAATTGTCTGTGTATATACTACCACAGCTTAAAGTACAATACATATTTAAGGGCCAAGCACGACGTCGTTAACCGATCAAATTGTCCAAACCAAATCTATTTTAGAAGTTTGGTCAGATATTTCTTCGGTTCCATTAAAATAAAAGAAAATTTTAGTTTGATTGGTTTGGCCAAGTTTTGGTTGAACGGATCAAACTAAATGAACTCGTAGATCAAGAAGATTTGATTGTGTGAGAGAGAAAAAGTATTTAAGAAAAAAGACAAAAAAAAAATTTCCCCGTCATTTTCTCTCACATTTTGGGGGTAAAAAGAAAGGAAAACTTGTAAATCATCATTTTCACCTTCCTTATATTTTCACTTGTTTGGCTTGAAAGAAAATGGAAGAAGCGGACCTTAAATTGAAGTAGCACCCATTTCCCTCTTTTCCTTTGCTGCTCCCCAGCCTTAAAAAATTAAAGTTCCTTATGATGACGCCCAAGATTTAAATCAACAAATTAGGCAAATCCAAGCTGAGTTGAACATTATTTTATAATCAATTTATTTTCTAAACCAATTAGCTCATACTTAATTTAATATATATGAGTATGTTTTCTATGTATTTTATTTTGGGTGTTAATTATAATGTTTATATGAGTATATAAGATGCTCTTTGGTCAGGTAATTAACTAAATATATGGTGATTCCACCTGTTACTTGTTTCTTTGGTAGATCTGTTTATTTTTGGTTTTTTATTTAGCTATTTTCAGTTTTTTACTATTGATTGTCATAAGCCACTAAAAAAGAACATTGATCAATGGGAAAAGCCAAAGAAGAATATAGACACGAGTGATAAGCCGAAAGCAAATGATAGGCTAAATAAATTGAGAATGCCTTTAAATCATTTGGAAAACTCTTGAAGAAGTGCAAGTTGTCATGGAAAGTTTATATTCATTTATCATTGGATAGGTTTTAGACGTGGAAAAGTTCTTTGATTAACATTAATGGATTTTAATATGTATTAACTGTGAGACTAATTTTTTTAGAGATCTTTATATATATATAGATATAGTTGGTTAGAATATAACATAAAAGCTGTATAAGATTATTGACATGCCCTTCGCTATAAAGCATGAGAAAGAAAATCCTTTTGTTTTCTTTATTTATATTCTCAGAGATGAAAATATACTTTCACTATAGAGTTGTTCTTTATTATTATTATTATTATTATTATTATTATTATTATTAATCTTGTTGTTGTTATTATTATTATTATTATCTATAAAGGTAATTGATTAAATCAGATGTATTCCTATTTTAAAGCTTGTTCAAAGCATATTAAGCACTTCCCTATAATTTTTTGTATTAATACAATTAATGTTTGTGTTTTTATGCAACAAATGTTACAGAATTTACGAAAGAGGTTTTAGTAGAGCAATACGTAACAACATACCTACTTGCTTATATATTTTTTAAAAATATAAATTTCAATTTTATCATCAAAAGTTTTTATGGTAAAAGCCAATAGCCTTGAAAAGGAATAAAAATTATTATTGATCATCAAAATAATTTGATGGTAAAGAGAAATGGAGGTATTAAAAATTTACCATCGGTTTTACCGTTAAAATTGTTTGACGGTAACAAAAATAAAAGATTGTTATATTATTACCATCAAAACAGGTAAACTTTTACGTGCAAATTCCTCGCTTCAAAAGCTATCGTCAATAAAGTTTGACGATACTACCCTAATTATTTATCTTACAGTGGCCTAACCACATTTGGAACAATATTATTATCAAAATTTTAGTACATGCAATCGTATCTCGTGAATTTATCTTTCGTTCAATGGAAATTTGGTATTGACTACACTTGGAATACCATTTTTATCACTTTGACTATTTTTTGTAATGTCTTAAGCTGATAGAGCTCATTACATAATAAAGTTATGTTTTTTCATATCATTTTTTTTAAAAAAATGTGTGGAAATTTGCTTCCCATCTGCAGGAATATTTTATCTTTTACTCTAATGTGGTCACTAGTGAAAATTTTGAATACTCCTAAAGTCATGCACGCTTATATTCAGTAAATATGTGTATTTTGAATTATTATAGATTATAAAAGCAACGCACATATTGTTTTCTTGAGTCGGTTTGGTTTATGAAATTATGCTTAAAACAAGCAATTAAGTTATATCATATTGATAATAGAAAAATAATGACGACGGCTATGGTGATGATAGAGCATCGCAAAATATGCAGAGATTATGAAATTAAAGATGAAAAGTCGTTAATGATTTATGAATTTTTTATTTAGGGTAATTTGGTTGGCATAAAATTAGTGTAAATGACATTAAAATTTTTAAATAGTAAACCTCATTAAAAGTAGTCATATTCAATATATTTTTTATAAAAAATATTATTAAGTTACTTATTTTGTATATAAATTAAATATGATTATATCTAATAAAATATAAGATAATCATAATTATCTTATATAGCCCACCCAAAAATTAGAAGCAAGGAGAATTTATTTTCTCATTGAAGTTCACGTGGGTGGGCCAAGGTAATTATGACTTTCAATTTGAACATAAAACACAATGTAAATATTTTAGTTTTTCAAAATTATATTATATATATATATATATTAATTTTAATAAATTAATTATTTAAAATTTTCATGTTATTTACACGTGATAACCAAAGGAAGCCTTATCCACTTATTTCGTATCAAATTGGGTGTACGTTGCACACAACAACGCTAATTTTGTCATCGTGACCGAGGATTCAATTATCCACTTAAGTTCATTTATTATATCAAACTTATGAGGATCAAATAAAAGAAGAATTAGATTGCACTTCGCTGCAAATCATGACATGATACACATGAAATCGTAACTTGAGTTGTAAAAATTGTCCGATTCCACTCAGGATCGGCTGATTTAAATCGGATCGAAGGGTTTCTGATTTAAAAAAACAACTAACTCGGTTTTCATGCGAATTGGCCGATTCAAACCAATTCCGACCGATTCTGAAATCACCCCAAATGGGCCGATTTTAGACAGTGGCGATAGATCGGGCTGAGGGAGGATGGGGTGGCGACTGGGCGACCTGAGGGATGGGTGGGGGGGACGGGGGTGACGGGGCCGAAGCAGGAAGGGGTTGGCGGTGCAGGGCGAGGTGGGGGGCACAGGGTGGGTGGGGGGCACAATTGGGGCCGGCTGGGGGAGGTGGGGCAAGGCGCAGCGGTGGCGGCGGGGAGGGACGAGACAGGATTGGCTGAGGGAGGCAGGGCGCGGCGGCGGCGGTGACAACGAGGGAAGGAGGGCGGCGGGTGTGGGAGAGAACCGAGGAGAAATAAAAGAAATAGCCGTGGCATTTTCGTAATTAAAACTTGACTCGAATCTGACTTGAGTAAGAAATAATAACTAACTCTAAATAATTAAAAAAAATCTAAAAATATGAAAAAATACCATAAAAGATAATACATACCGTAATATCAAAATGACATGTTCTATAACTGACAACCTGCCAATTTTGACTTAATTAAAATTTTTGTATAAGACTAATTTGGACCGATTCAACTAAACAGATTCCTATCTGCTTTACACTAATTGGATCTGATTCAGTGACTCCCTCAAAAACCAATTCTGATTCTGATTCCGATTTTTGCAACTAGGATCATAACTACAATCTACTTTTCCCTCGAAAGCACTCTAGGTATGGGTGCTCATCGGGCAAGTCATGTTGAGTTTCGCTTGACTCAAGCTTAGCTCGTTTGATTTTCAATTTAAGTCGAGTTAAAAAATATTCGAGTCGGGTTCAAGCTAGCTTAATTCGTATATATTGACACTATTTTTTTGTATAATTCATTTTAAAATTTTATTTTTAATTAAAATATCTCAAGTTTGACATAATTATGCATAAAAGATAATTTCATCATGCATAAATTTATTTAATTTCATATTATATAATGATATTTTATGATTTGGTTATATTAATATAAAGAAATTTACAATACATATAGTCAAAAGTCATATTCTTTATTTAAATTATTGAGCTTCGAGTCGAGTCGAATTATGCAGATACAAACTCAAGTCTAACTCGTTTAATATCGAGTTGAGCTTCAAGTCTAGTTTTTCGAGTTTAACATCAAGTTAAATCGAGCTTTGAACAACCCTAGTAGCAACTAATATAATGCACTCCACTGAATCATCAGTGTATTGTTTTAGGCTAGTTAAGCCAACAGGCTAACCTAGTCTGATTGAATCCATGTGCTCGCCCAGCTCGGTTCAGCTTCCTTGCTAGCCTAGTCTAATCCTGATCTGGTTGAGTCCATGTGCTTGCTCGGCTCGGTCTAGCCCCCTTTGCTAGCCTAGTCTTGTTGAGTCCATATGCTTGCCCCACTTGGTTTAGTTTCTTCGCTAGCCTAGTCTGGTTGAGTCCATGTGCTCGCCCGACTCAGTTCAGTTGGCTTGGTTGAGTTGCAGACTTGATTTGCTTTGTTTAGTAGAATCGGTGATTCAATGCTCTTGACTTGGTTAGTCAGTTTAATTTAGATTCGACTAACTCGAGTTGATCAAATAATTTTTTGTGTGCTTATTGGTCAAATCTGTATTTACCAAAGAGAGTATTTAGACCATGTTTGTACACGCTACATGTATCACAAGTGACAAATATTCCTTTAAGTAACTACATTTGTCAAATTGCAACTATTGTCAAGTGTTAGATTTGAAGTCCCAAACCTCATATTGCTATGGAGTGAAGGACAAATTATTTTTTGTAATTAAGAGTTTCTTTGTAAACTTTTGTAACTCAAAACACTTATCAATTGAAAGTTGAACTTGTGTCATTTTTCTATGCAAATTTTGTACTTAGTAGTTAATTTAATTACGATATTTTAGTAATAAGTAAGCCTTGGTGTAACCTCGAACTATAGTATTTGCATCGTATAAGCCCTCAACTAGCGAGACAGTAACCCCATTTTTACTTTTTGAGTTTGTACAAAAGGCTAGACACGTACCACAATTTTGAGCAAACATGTGACGACTCCACTAGGGAACTAGTTAAAGAGTTGGTGTAAAACTTGTGACCCGAGTCAGGGTTTTATGGTTTGACCATTATTTTCAATCGAATCAATTTCAAAACACGTGTACAGAGTCATGGCCGGTCGTGTGTTATGAATCATGAAGGTAATGTGTACCCAAGTATATGATAATAACGTCAGTAAAACAGTAACAAAATGAGTTATCAGAGTAAATAAAAGTATGCCCATATATTTTTTATTATTTATTAGACCATAGAATTAGATTTAAGTTGTTTACTATGTTAGGACACATTATTTATTACTTTTATGTGGGTTAATAGGTCTAGAACATATTATTTTATTTTATTGAGCATAATTTATTTTTTTATATTTTATCATATTTATTTATATTTTTTTAGAATTTATTTTGTAATATTGACTCAAGTAAGGACAAGTTAAGTTTTTATTACGAAATTGTCATCATTCATTTCTTTTTCCTCCCCTCCCCCAACTCTGTTTCTTCCCCTACCGACCAATCGCCCTCCCTCCTCTGTTTTTGCGGCCCCACCCCAACTGTCGGCGAGCTCTCCTCCCGCCGGACCACTACTAGCCAACGAGTGCCGCTGGCCAATGCTGTTGCCGCCTCACCCCACTTCCCTTCCTCCCCCTCTCCCTACCCTTTTCTTCCCTTTTTCTTTCTCGGCCACCCACTGCCGCCCACCTCGCATGCGTCGCCCCCGACCACCAACTCCGACGAAGACCTCCGGCGACCCTCCCTAGCTCCTTTCCCCTCTTTCCCGATCC
Organism: Piper betle; assembly: GCA_033002965.1. NCBI lineage: Eukaryota > Viridiplantae > Streptophyta > Magnoliopsida > Piperales > Piperaceae > Piper > Piper betle. The sequence goes on from JAURVB010003592.1 coordinate 110,004, forward strand.
TTCCCCGGCCTAGACAACCACATGCATGGCGACCCAAGGCCACCGCTTTGCATGTGTTGTCACTGGCCTTTAGCGCCTGCTGTTGACCAGACCTCCCTTACATGACCACCTCCTACTCCCTTACTGACCAGAGCCCCCTCACTTCCCCTCACACGACCTCCCATGCCCTAGTCGGGCCTCTTGTGAGCCACAACCACCGCCGCCACCCTCGAGTTGCGCCGCAGGCTGGTCCCTTCGGCGGGGTCGTCTCATTTTGGCAATCTCCTCCCCACCAAGCTGGCCTCCTCCTCGTCCTTCATCCCTCACAGCAGCACCACGACATAGTCGCCATTAGGGGTGTTTCCGCAGGCTGCTGGCCACCGGCCACCGTCGCCGATGGCCAATCGTAGGCCTGCCGGAGCAGCCCCGGTCAGGCCTCGTCTCGTCCTAGCCCCTGGCAGCCGCGACCATTGCCGCTGTCACTATAGTCGGCGCTTTCGGCACCTGACATTAGGTATATGTTCCTGTCGATTAATTTGATTTTAGTCTATGATTGTAGATAACATGGCATGATTGAATTGTGATAATTGATTGACAAAAATTTTGTGTTAAAAGAGAATTCGGGAAAAAATGTGAAATTAGGTATTAATTTTATAAACTATGTGACTTGATTAATAATTGAATGTCGTGATTGGATGTGAGTTATTTTGAATAGGAATGTTTTCATGAATAGCATCGATAAAGCTATACATGCAATTTAAAAGTGAATTATATATACGTTATAGTTGACTATGAATTCAATGAACGAGGTGTAACTAGAAGCACCAAATTTGAAATTAAATGTTAATGGAGTCAAGTATTGAAGGTTAAATTTTTATGTTATGAAGATGGTCGTATAATGGTAGTAACAACTAAATTGTAATTAGGGTGAATATGCGAGCTAGTTATTGTAGGATTTTTGAGTTGTTTGTAATTATGTGAATTGCATGCCCTAGGTTGAGATTTTGATGTAATTGATGTTGCATGTTTCATATGAAGTGATGATGAGTAGATGCACTTGGATTTAGTATACATGCATTCAATTACCGGTTGGTATGTGAAAAGGAGGTAATATGGGCTAAGTTATTATGAGTACTTGGTTATATTAGTAATTACATGTATTATATGATTGCATATGTTTTGTTGTGTTTATGTTTGATTGACTGTAATTTTTTTTATAGTTTTTCATCACATTCATACATCACATGATTAGAATGAGCATTTGTATTTAGTTTTGATGTGTAGGTACGAAGCAGGAGCTTTCGCCTACGCATGTGAACATGCTCAAAGCTTCTACTAGGTTTGTTTAGGACTTGCCCCTGATTTATTGCTCTATTCTATTGTGATTTATTTTTGCTGATTGTAGGACATGGTAAGTGATGTTTTGTCAGATCCCGCTTAACTTGGGTCATTTAGTCGAATAGTTTTTCGGATTAATAACCCTCAAAGATAAGATCCCTCGAGTATGATTTTGAAAACAAGATCCACCACAAGTTGCCTTTGGGCCTATTATATAAATCTCTTCCCAGGCCTATATATATAATTTTATCGAGTTTTTAGTGAGACGAGAGAAAGGAAAGCCGACTTGTATGTACCATGAGTGGGTTCATGTGCTAGTCAAAGCAGGCTCTGGATTAGTGAGAGGGTTGTCCCATTCTTGAGGGATCTTGATAACTTCGCGTTTAAGTTCCTCACACTCGGATAATGTGGAGGTTTACAGGTACTGTTAAGTATAGTGCACATCTGGAGTTGTGGTTCAAAGGGTACTAAAGGCTGCCTGAGAGTACTCGGCATTCGTGCTCAAGGCTAGGAGAATTATGGAGTAAAGGAGAGAGCTTAGGATATATTGGTAGTCCCAAGGGACCAGAAAATGAAATAAGAAAATGCCAAGATAGGCATCAGTAGAGCAGTCAGTTCAGGATGCTTTCGGGTCTACAGCCTAGTGGCAGTTCAGTATACTACCTGGTCTACAACCTAGTGGCTCCTCAGCTGGTACCCTTCAAAGAGTTCTAATGAAGTATATGAATATTTTTCTTTATATGAGAGTTAACTCTCATAGCCAGTTTAATATTAGTTATATTTTTGGACTAGTAATACTTGTTACTGATATATTTTTATAATATATGTAGTGATGATCATGAGTAGGACGTGCCAGCCTGAACGGAGGCAGCGATGTCTCTTGTACACACATGTCACATGATAGGTGGTTAATATTTTTGTTAAGATTTTGTTATATTGAGAATGATGTGATGAAATGCAATACATGATGATGTGTTGTGATATGATATTTACTTCAGTAGAAAATATTTAATGATGACATGTTAATATATATTTTTAGTAAATATATTGAGATATTGAATATATACAACAAGTGGGCCAAGACCCGGAAATCAATGTGAAATGTGAGTAGAATGCACATGTGGGTTAAGACCCAAGCTTCAAAATGATTATACAGGAGATTGGAATGTTGTATGAATTAAAATGTATGATATATATATATATATATATATATATATATATATATATATAGCGCGAAGTTTTCAGCATAGCAACTTCCTGTGCTAAAGTTTGGCACAGTGATCCAACGGCTGTAATTCCTTCCTCCTCCCCTCACCCTCCTCCTCTCCTCTCTTGTTTCTCGAGACCACTAGCCGGCGACCTTCGCCGGCCTCCTGCCGCCCCAAGACGAACTCCACCGCGACCCCCTACCCACCGCCGCAGTCCCCCCCCCCGCAAGCTGGGACGAGCTCCGTCATGGCCCTCACCCCTGTCCCTGCCCCATCCGGCCTCTGCCCTGTTTCCCCTGCCCCCGGGCGCCCGTGTCAAAATTACCCCCCACCGTCTCCCTAAGCCACCCCATTTTCCCCACCCGAGTGAGGGGAACGGCAGCTGCGGCCTGGGGGCGAGAACGCCACCGCCCCTGCCCTGTTCCGCCCCCGCCCTCCACCCCCCCCCCCGCCCTCCCCCCCACCCACCGCCGCCCGTTTTGCCCCTCCCCTGCTTCGTCTTCCCCCTGCCCCCGCCCCCACTGGCAACCGCCGCCCCCACCTTCGAGATCCCCCCACCCACCCCAGCAGGAGGCCAGCAGCAAGGTCACCGGCGGTGGGGTGGGGCGGCAAAACAGAGGGGGCGAAGAACAATGGAGGGTAGTTTCGTAATAAAAACTTGCCCCTGTTTTTCCCCCCTCTATTTTGCCACCCCACCCCATTGCCGGTGACCTTGCCACTGGCCGCCCGCTGGGGTGGGTGGGGGATCTCGAAGGTGAGGGCGGCGGTTGCTAGTGGGGGCAGGGCAGGGGAAGATGAAGCGGGGGATGGGGCAAAACGGGCAGCGGTGGGTGGGGGAGGGGGGCGAACAGGGCAGGGGCGGTGGCGTTCTCCCCCAGGCCGCAGCTGCCGCTCCCCCACTCGGGTGGGGAAAATGGGGTGGCTTAGGGAGACAGCAGGGGGTAATTTTGACACGGGCGGCCGGGGGCAGGGGAAACAGGGCAGAGGCCGGATAGGGCAAGGGCGGGGGCCGTGACGGAGCTCGTCTAGGCTTGCAGGGGGAGGGGGGGACTGCGGCGATGGGTGGGGGGCCACGGTGGAGTTCGTCTTAGGGCGGCGAGAGGCCGGCGGAGGTCGCCGGCCAGTGGTCTCGAGAAACAAGAGAGGAGAGGAAGAGGGTGGGGGGAGGGGGAAGGAATTACAATAGTTGGATCACGATCCAACGGCTGTCCCCAAACTTCAGCACAGGCAAGTTGCCTATGCTGAAGCACAAAAATATTTTTACCATATATATATATATATATATATATTTATATACCCCAAAAGGGACTTGCAATTGGTGTCATGAGCCCTCTCTTAATCCAAAACTAGCTCATTGAATAAGGTTTTCTCATTAGCCTATATACAAGTCACCAACACCTTTTACAACCGATGTGGGATAAACCCAACAACCCCCCTTCACATATCGGGCGATCTCGAAATCATCATTGTCTGGCGGCACCTACTTGGCAAACTCTCCTTAAATTATCAGGGAGAACCCATGAAGAAAACATGTACAATCGGTGTAGGAAAATTCCAAATCTCCCAAAATCGTAACCTGACTCTGATACCATTGTTGGGCCTTTTGGGCCCCCAAAAGGGATTTGTAATACGTGTCACAAGCCTCTCTTAATCCAAAAGCTAGCTTAGGGAATAAGACTTTCCCATTAGCATATATACAAGTCACCAACACCTTCTACAACCGATGTAGAATAAACCCAATATATATATATATACTTGTACATGTTGATTTGACAGAGTGGTCCCTAATTGCACTTTTAGGGATACTCTATCCATGTTATTTTAGGGATTTTTATTGATTTTATCGTAATTATTTTGGTGTGTAAATTGGTTGTCATTTCAATAATGTAATAGCATGTTAGGGTTCTATGCATTTATCCATGCATAACGATTAGTATCTTCATCTTAAGATGCCAAGAGTACGAGTTGGGTTCGGGTTAGCCGACCAAATCGGGACCAGTGACATTTGAGTTTGGTTCGCGAGCGTGAACCAAATTTAGGGTGTTACAGTTGCAGTGTTACTCAAACTATTAATATTTTTTAACTATGGGTCAAATTGTTAGAACTATAGTTACATTGCTGTTAAATTTCTCCAAAGATTACTCACAACAAGATCCTTCTACCTTTTTTCAACATTGTAAAGCTTTGACCATTATGTTGATCTCCTTGATAGTGACAAACTCATCACAAATTTAATTCGTCAAAATGAAGAATATACGAAAAAGTTTGAAGCTATTGTGAAACAACAAAAAGAGAACTCTTCTTATGAGAGTGCATTTGTTGAGCAAGGCAAGCGTTGTAGTAAACTTCAAGAGATTGTACATTTTATCGACTATTCAAGTAAAGTAATTTATGTTCTTGACCTCAAACGCCAAAACAAAGTACAAAAGATTGCCGGTTAACTAAAACAGAAAGCCCTAAACAAAAGGATCAACATAACGAAGTAAAACAAATGCTTCCTCTACCCTCTTTAGAAACAATGCCTCAGAAAACAAATCCAACAGCTGTCAAGCATATGGAAGCTAAATCAACGCTTTCAGCTCCACTACTTACTTTATCAATTGCACCTCAGGAAACAAACCTAACGTGCAATTTCTGGACTTGCGTCAAAAAATGATATTGGCATTGATTTTTCTACACAAAGCATTGTTCTACTTCAAGATAAATGCTTGATGGCAACAATGACATTTTTGTCGGCAAATCACCATGATATGAATTCTTCTACTAGCTCTTTGGTACATCTCAACTCAATGACTTCAACTTCTTGTAATTCGTCACCAATTCATTTTGAAATACACTCTTGTAGGCCTCCACCCAAACTGGCACAGTCATCATCATCATTTGTGGAAAAATCTTGTTGCCTATGGACTCACAAGCTATACATTTGACCTGAACATGCATTGAAAATATTTTTGTTTGTACCTCAATTTTCCCCATCACCAAGTTTCATAAGGGTTCATCTAATTCCTATCATTCTCTTGTCAATAATATTGAATTAAATTCTTGTCATGCCAATGATGATAACGAGGTTTTGAGATGATCAATGACATATTCAACGTCAAATATGACTCAAGTCCTCCCACTTGCTCATCTCCTAACAAATTATGTATAAATAAACAAGAAGAGCATTTTTTATCATCGAATTTATTGATTGTGACTAAATTTTATCCTTTATATCGTTCTCTTCTATATACGATCATCTCTTTATACACTTGCTAAAAGTAAGCGTCAACATACTCATTTTGACACTTACTACTTCTTCTCAAAAGGTTTGGCATATTAATGATGGGACCTTTGAAGTTCTAATGAATAATAAAAACAAAGTTTTTAATATTTCTATTCTTGTATGTCCACGACTTTGTTTTGATCCTGGAGTTAACCTCACTTAACATATTCTTAATTTTTTGCTTAGGTTAGCTCAAAGAAAAAAAAAAGAAATGAAAACAAAAAAAAGAAGAAGAAGAAGGAAAAGCAAAAAAAAAGGCACTAGTTTGCATTATTGGCAAAAAATCTTTCAAGTAAATGGGAACTTCCATTTAAGAAGGACTGTTATCTTCAACCAGCATACCCGACTTTTTTCCATTGACCTTGATGATTATTTTTTTGGTTATCTTTCAAAAGTTTAATTGAACTTTCTATCATTACTTTTCCGTTTTACATGCTTGACTCATAATCAATACGTATAAAACATAGGGGCTAATGTACAATCACAGTTCAACATAAAAATAATGTCAAGGCAAAAGAAAATCAATCGAATCGAATTAATCTTAAATTCATGATTTGCGAAGGAATGACTCATAATAGTTATTTGAATATTATGGAGTTTTGGGAGATCACCCATATTGGTAAAACTTGGAAGAATGAAATCTTCATGAAAAAAATTAAAAATATGGGTGGACGTTGGAGCAATCTTCAATAAGTTGAATTATTTATAGATTTCCATTTGACGCAACCAACTTCCAATTATTTACAGATTTGTCATTAGACACAACCAACTTGATTTATTTGATAAAATTTAAATAAAATCTCAAATATAACTGAAAAATCTTCTCAAAAGTCAGATTTGCACATAGAGATGTCAAGCATAAAAGAATATTCTTAGGCATTCATAATAATTAGTCACACCTCATATTCTCTATAAATAGAACTTCACATTCTCTTTTGTCACTCACAGAATGGAGGCTCTCGAAGAGGTCAAGCCAAAAATTAGTAGAGTTTGGGAGAAAACTTAAATAAAGTCTGTCCACCAAATTATAAGTGTATTTTTTTAGGCTAGTTAAGCCAAGAGGCTAACATAGTTTGGTTGAGTCCATGTGTTCGCTCGGCTTGATTTAGCCTTCTTACTAGCCTAGTTTGGTCTTAGTCTAGTTGAGTCCATGTACTCGTCCGGCTTGGTCCAACCCCTATTGCTAGCCTAATCTAGTTGAGTCCATGTGCTCGCCCGACTCGGTTCAATCTCTTCGCTAGGCTGATCTAGTTGAATCCATACACTCGCCTAGCTCGGTTCAGCCCACTTACTAGTCTAGTTGAGTCCATGCGCTCGCCCGACTAAGTTCAGTTAGCTTAGTTGAGTTCAAAGCAGTTGACTCAGTTAATCAATTTAATTCTAATTCAACTAGGTCGAGTTGATCAAACAATTTTTTGTGTGCTTAATGGTCAAGTATGTAGTTATTAAAGAGAGTATTTAGATTGAATTGATACACATTACATATATCACAAGTGACAAATATTTCTTTAAGTAACTACATTTGTCCAATTACAACTATTGTCAAGTGGAAGATTGAAGTCCAAAACCTCATATTGCAATGGAGTCAAAGAAATTTTTTTTTGCAATTGAGAGTTTATTTGTAAATTTTTGTACCTAAAAATAATTATCAGTGAAAAGTTGAATTTGTGTCATTTTAATGTGCAAATTTTATACTTAATAGTTAATTTAATTATAATATTTTAGTGATAAGTGAGCCTTAGTGTAACCCTGAGCTTTAGTATTTGCATTGTATAAGCCTTCAATGAGCAAGACAACAACCCAATTTTTATTTTCTAAGTTTGTACAAAAGGCCATACACGTGCCAAAATTTTGCGCAAATAGTGAGCTACACCTTTCTATACATTATCGACCTCAAACTCAGGATTCATTTGTGTGGGAAGTAGAGTAAATGAATAGGAGGCCGATAAATTTTTATCTTTTTTAAACATCAATACACCTACTTTTGCATTTTAAAAAATGTATTAGTTTAAAAGTATTTTTAAAATTAAATTTGGTTACAATTACTTTGATAATTAAAATTAAGCATTAAATTGATTTGAAAATTTGTAATCAACCTAATTATTTATTTTCATATTTATCTATGTGGATTATATATATTGGGACCTACCAAATTGCACCAAATAAAAACTATAGGCCCTATAAGTAATATGAACTCCAAAACCCTAAGAGTATAACAGCACAGCCCATTTACACGCACAAACCAGCCCATCTTACCCGCCAAAGATGGAAGTCCGGCCAGGAACCGCTCGGTTTTGTTGGTTGGGTCGCCTCTTCATCTTGTTCCTCCCCACCCCACTCCGGGCCTCCGGCCACTACCCCCACCGGAACGGCAGCAACGGAAGTCGGCGTCGTCGAAGTCGTCGAGTAGCCGTCATACACACTTGTAAACTGCAACTCCAACTCCGGCACCAGACTCAGCCGACACACGAGAAAACTCTTTTTCCCTCCATTTTCATCGGCAGAAAATGCTATGGCACAAGGCTTTCAATGGTGCCTCCTTCGCCGATCCTTTTTTCTTTTCTTGGAGATAATATTAAAAGGTTCTTGCATTTTATCTGTTTGACAACCTCAACAAGTCCATCGTCAACCTCAAGACCCGCACCCTGGATGACCTCCAGATCAACCTTTCCGCCGTCATCACCGACTACGTCACCTGCGAGGACGGGTTCACGGAGAACCCAGGTGGGAGGTAACCCCTTGCCAAGGTGAACCGTGCGCTCCACCAGCTCTCCAGCAACACCCTTGGCTCTGGCCACTAAACTTCCTCGTGATTAATTAATATGTGTGTGGAAGAAACGAGCTTAGGGAGGGAGGAAGCATAATAATATGTAACATGGCTGGTCTTGCATGGTCTTGATGCGGCTGTTTGTAGAGGAAACTAGTATTATGGCTCTGGGTACTGGCCTTAATCTGTACTTTTTTTGAGTTGTTAATGGCCGACCATCAAAACCCCTATTCACTATTGCATTTATTCAGAAAGCTTGTTAATTACCATATTGTTGGTCCTGTCTTATTCCTTTATCTTTGGTGTCGTCAATACAAAAGATGGCGCTTGAAGCTCCTAACGATGTAACTGATCTGTGCTGTTCCATTTATACTCTCTTTATGATCGCTTGCAAATTTAGGCTTTCGGTCCATTCAATTGTTTGTTAGATGGTCAAGTAAGATATATTCCTGTCTCTTTCGTAGGAATCGATGAATAAAAGTGAGATATACTCCTGCACTTTGTCATTTAGAAACGTACAATCCAAGGAGGCGATCTGATTGTTACTTCCCTCTGTCTTCGTACTACATCTTTCTAAATATTGCCGAGTATACAATGCAACTTCAATGAGGTTGTATGCTAAACTTGCATGTTATCTTGGATCATTGCAAGTTCGACCTGTACAAAAAATTACGGGGCCACATTTGCTCGGCAATGGATCTTCAACATATATAAATTAATCATGGAGAATTAGAGATCAGACCAGGAAAGGAAGGGAACCGTTTGGAGTAGGTAATCTGTATTTTCAGCACACCAATCCGAAAGGATTCAAGACTGTGACCATGAAGAAGTATAAGGAGGACTACTTTTCTTTTGTTTTGAACAAGGATGCCTTGGTCGGGTGAAGCATCGCATATTTTCGTATCCTTTTCTTCCCCATGAGACAAGCAACGCCCACGCGAGCTTTTTTGGTTTGAGTGCCTCTTGAGTGGCCATCCGAAGTCAATGTCGATCATCTCAACCTTCACTACCTATAAATTCTCGACACCATCCTCTATCGATCAACATCATTCATTTCTACCTAGTAAGTATGTTGGCTGTTAATCATCATCTTCTTCTCTGCTTTTTTTCTGTGCATTTTATCTGGCTTGCTTCATTTTTTGTGAACTTGGGTCGCATGCAGTTTAATTTTGACGATGATTTATTATTTTTATAAGATAATTCTCCGTGTACAGCCCTCCCACTTATGTTAAATTGTGTATGGTTTATACGTTTATCTCTTGACAATGGAACAGGCATAATAACTTAGTGCTGATATGAACTACTCGTAAACCGATTAAGTTGGCTGACCCAAAACCTAAACGGCTACGACATAACCCTCTCGACGTCTCAAGATGGAGCACGCCGCTAATGCGCAAACAATATATGAATGAGATGCAAAACCCTAACAGGATACTACGTGAATGTCATGATGATAGCCACACACAAAAATAATTAAAATAGCAACAAAATTCATAAAAATCCTGGAATAAAACGGACAGAGTCTCCCCTAAAAGTGCAATAAGGGGACGACCTGTTAAAATACAGCACAATATAGTATATATATAAAACAATAATTTATATCGCAATAGAATTCAAATCATCCACACATATTGTAATTGGCATCTCGCCCACTTGCAATTCATGCTCATCATGTTTTTGTTCATTTTCAACTCAACATAGCTGATCATTCCTGGACATTAGAACATTTCCAAAACATTTCTAAGAAAATTCATACATTTCTAAGAAAAAGACCTACAAGTCTCATAGCTCATGCATATGTACACAACCATGTATATCACCAAGCATCATTCAACCCACATCATATCTTACGCAAAAGTCGGCGTGGCGCCAGGTATGTGTGTGCAATGCAAGCGCTAATCCTTCGTCAAGGCCGGCATACACCATTCATCATCCTCACCTACATATAGTAGAAAAACGTCAGCAACGGGTGTCACTGGTCCGAAAATAACTAATATCAAACTGGAACATGAGAGCAAACTCTCATGGAAAGCAAACAATCATATATCTTCCTCAAGAACTCTCATAAGGGCAACTACAAAGGAGCCGTTGAGCAGCTGACTCAACAGCATCCTGATCTATCTGGTACTGTGCCGCTCACGGCACTTCTTTTTCAGTACTTCACGTAAAACTTTATCCTAAGCCCTCTCCGAACCTCCATATTACTCCTGGCCTTGAGCACGAAGGCCGAGCACTCTCAGGCAGTCGCCTTTAGTACCCTTTGAACCACAAGTCCGGACATGCGCTGTACTAAACAGTACCCGTAAACCTCCACGTTCTCCGGGTGTGAGGAACTCAAACGCGGAGTTGTCAGGATCCCTCGGGAATGGAACAGTCCGCTGGCACTAATCCAGAGCCCGCTTTGACTGGCACGGCATCCGCTCATGGCACGTGCAAGTCGACTCATCTTCTCTTGTCTCACTGAAAACTCGATAAAACTATTTATAGGGCTGGGTCGGGATTTATTATAATAGGCCCGAAGGCAACTTGAGGTGGATCTTATTTTCGAAAACAAGCTCGAGGGATCTCATCCTCGAGGGTTATTAATTCCGAAAACAATCGACCAGATGACCCGTGTTAGGTGGGGTCCGATAAATCATCCACCTGACACGTTCTACAATCAATAAATCAAATCACCGATAGAGTAGAGCGATAAAACCTGAGAAGCGTGTCCTAACGGACCTGTCAGAAGCTCCAAGCGCAGTCTCGTGCCTAGACGGCGAGCTCCTGCAACGAACCTACATGAACATAACTATTTACTAACGCCCATACATATATGATGCACGCCTATATAACTAATATATCCACATGCATACATGAATCTAATCAAACATGACAATCATCTCAACAATCACACTAAATCTCTAATTGTCAAGCAAGTTAATAATTTTATGATTTCCTACGTTACTTATTACCTAACACTTTTAATTCCAATTTCAAAGCATACCTATTCTAATTAGGTGACAATGGTTTAATCAATTTAATCCATTTAACTTAATACTAGCATGCAAAACCTAATTCATGCAAATTCATAAATTAACTCGTTAACAAGCATTTAATTAACTATTCCATGGTTTACTAACAATTCCATTAGCAAGCATTTACATCACGCAACACAATCTACGCTAATCATCACATGTTTATCATAATTCACAATTAATTAAACTAAAATCATGAAGTTAATAAAATTAATTTCAATATGCTACCATGACCACAACATGTATGTAATAATTCTAAAAAAGAAGGAAGAACCACCTCGCGATCGGCGCTGAAATCGGTGCCGACGGACAAAGGCGGTGAAGGCGCGCCGACGGTTTTCCGGCGACTGTGCTGGCGGTTTTCCGGCAGTTCCAGTGGTTTTCCGGCGACTGCTCCGGCGGGGCAATCGGAGGTAGGGGTTAGCACCGTCTCGGCGAGCTTGACCCAATGGTGGTGACGACAAGGGCAGCCGCGGCGGCGATGGCCACCGGCGGCGAGCGTCGAGTGCGGTCGGGGCGGTCGATCGCTCCGATCAGACCCACGGCCGGCCTCGACGGCGGCGCTAGGTAAGGGGGAAAGGTAGGGGAAGTCGAGGGGAGAGCTTCGACGTCACGGCGGCGGCGGTCCGGTGCAGACGGCGGCGGAATCGCGTCGGGAACGGCCGTGAAATCGAGGGCGATTTCTGGCGTCGCGACGGCTGGACGGTGGCCGGGCGTGGTCGAGGCGGCAAGGCGACGGCACGGCCGGGCTGGGCGGCGTCGATCGGCGGCGAGGTGGCGTCGGCGGCGGTGGCAAAAGTCTCAAGGGCGGCGGCTAGGTGAAGACGTCAGGGGTTTGGGGAGGAGAGATGAGAAGTATAGGGTGGTGGCAAAGTTGTAAATAAGACTTGACTCGACACCGGCTCGAGTCAAGAATAATAACTAACTCGGAATAAATCCTAGAAAAATCCAGAAAAATTGGGAAAAATCCCATAAAATCAAACAAAACAACACAACATCCAAATGACATGCTGTATAACTAATAACCCACCCGAATACCATCTAACGCGTCCTAATGCGTTATTCGGCCTAAACTAATTCTACGGTCACAACATGAAAAAAATAAAAATCATCAACTGTATACTCTCATATCTACTGATAACTCAGTCTGCTGATGCGTATCTGACGCTATCATCGATACTTGGGTATACATGAACCCTCATAGCACGTGCACACGGTCGGCCTCGGCCCCGCACACGTGTTCTGAAAGCTGAACTGACTCGAACCACGGTCAAACCGACCGGCTAACGACTATAAAACCCTGACTCGAGTCGCGGGTTTTACAAAAAGAGTGCATTGTTTAGGCCAATACGTCTTCGTGTCTATGAATTCAGTTCGGAGTTTCTGATTGCTATTTCCAAATCACCAATATCACATCCTTGGGTAAATTGTTTTCCCCAACATTGACACCATGACAATCTTTAGCGTGATATTATTATGATTAACCAAACAAACCAAATACAAATCTCTTATTTCAACACATAGAGAATAGAGAAGTACCAAATAAATAGATAGATCAGATAAACTAATTTTATATGAAAAACCTTAAATTTGGAAGAAAACAATCAGGCAAATGGCCAAAATTAAATTTTCTATATCACAACTTGATATAGAACAGATCCTCAGGAAAACAAACTCTTCAATTTCAATTTATTGTACTTTCTACAAAATTGGTATTAACCAAGAAAGAAAATAAAGAATTGGGAATTAAAAATATAAAAACTTGACGAATTTATAATTGATGATTGAAAATGAATCTTAATAAAACATTCACATTTCTTCAATCCACATAATATTTTTTCTCCCTTCTTAGCGGTCGTTTTTCTCCGAAACCCAAAAACTAAAAAACAAAAGAAGAAAACGGAATTTGTTGCTTTTATTCCTTTTAACTAACATGCAAAATCTTGGTTCTTGTCAAAAATAAGGTTATAATCTCATGTATTTACGGTGAGCTCAAAGTTTATGTTCATAGATTTACCTTTACCAATGTCGCCGGTTAGTTTTGATTGAAGACCCTCCAAATCACGTCTCTTTCAATTAGCAACTTAACCATGTAGCCATAGCTTTTGCTACAACTTGGTATACTACATTTGAAGCTTCTAAATTTATGGCTTTCTAATTTAGCTTTTCACTAGAAACCAACTCAAGATATCATCTATTTTTTGAACTTAACTTACTTTGTACTCGAAAGCCTTGGTGTTTAAGAGATAGAATTGAAGATTATGCCTGCCTTGAATTATTTTAAATCCTGTGATAGACTTCGATTTGCTTTTCACTTGAAACAAAGAATTTGAACAAAAGTCACCCAGTAACAAATCCTGTGATGTTTCAAGTTTCCGTGTTCCAACATTGCTACTGTTGTCGAAAATTTGAACAAAAGTCATCCAGTAGCATCTATGTCCTGCAATTCAAGAAAGAATCAGCTTCAGGGCCCTGTATTATCCTCCAAATTTCATGGAAATCAACTGAAAATTCATTATAAATCAACGCGTAGAACACGATGAAAGGGCTCATTTGCCACTGAGGTTAGTTTTGTAGATTTAAGAAACTTGGACATGTGTGTATATATTATGTTCGTGCTTAATTTGATGAGGTTTTGGAGTTGAAATTGGTAGCTATATATCACTTCATCTATAAGCTTGTTTGAGTTCAAATTAGTAGCTATATATCATTTCTAGTTTGATGCTTCTAGCGAAATTATGTCCTGAACATAATTGTGCTGATAAAAATTATGAACATTAACCATAATCAATTCTTACCAAAGTATGTTTTCTTAGTTCTGTGCATTGATTTCTGCATCCAATCAGAATGCTAAAAATCCAAAGTTTGAAGAAAAGTCGGAAGTACAAGTACGATTACAATTGAAACTGAATGTACCCTTTGGCAAGGAGTTAAACATATAGTAGGGAACAACTTTACACCTGCGTGTCTGGACAGGTGATTGTGAGCTCTCCTCGCTCTGTAACAAATGTACTAACTCAGATCACCAATATGGATCGTCCTTTACTTCTTCACTGGGGTGCAATTCAAGATAAAGAGAAGTAATAATCATTTATCTTTAAAGGTTCCAATTTCATACTGTTCAGTTAGATTATGAACTACTATGCCTGCTTTTGTTGAAGAAACTGGTCAATTCCTTTACACCATCCTGATGGAACAAAGGTCTACAAGAACAAAGCTCTCAGAACTCCATTCAAAAAAGTAAGTGGCAAAAATACATATCCAATTATTTTCTCTATCGTTTATGCATGCTGTTTTTTTAATATTGTATTTTGTCATTAAGCAGGCAGGGTGGAACCTGCTAGTGAATCTTGAGGTTGATGATCCCCGAATAGAGGCCATAGAATTTCTTATGTTTTTCTATTGAACTATATTCTTTTTTTTGTGCGTTTTTATTTTTAAAGATGGATAGGAAATATAATTTATGTTTTTGAGCGGGGTTCAAGGACAATGACCAGAATTTTCGTGTTCAGTTACCCAAGAAGGATAAAGCAGTTTCTCAGCTTTCAATTCCACCAAATGTTTCTGTTCCTGAAGAACTTGTACAAATTATTCTCAAGATGAACAACTGGTAATACTTGTAATGCATAAGATTTCGGCGTTTCATGACAGCTAAGATATGTTTAACTTGCTTGTCTTGCATATGGATGCTATTTGTTTTCATTATTCACGATCGCAGGGGTAAATTCAGGCCTTTATACAAAGGTGAATTGCTGCAATAAAGATAGAGGAGGAGAATAGTCGGGAAAATGAGGAAGTCGCTGCCCGTGCAAGATGCGGCACTCAAACTTCGGAATTGGTTGCTGTGTTATATACAGCTATTGTATTGTTAGAAGATTGTCTCGTACGTGCGTGGAGACATCATCCGATAAAAATTCTATTACTGCATTGCAAACTGGGTTATGGTGAAGACTATATTGAAATTTAAATGTCACACATATATTCTCTTTTTCAGCCTGCACTATAATTGACCATCTCATTTTTGTCAAATTACTATATTCAACGCGTACCCTATATAATAACCGAGTGAAGAAACACGACCATCCCATGCATTAATTCTCACCTATGGGTTTCGTTCCAAATTCCAAAACGAGAAATATACCGCCAGCCTTGGCCGTTGGCGGTTTTGACTCGATTCAACTCGACTCAAAATTCTGATAATTAAACGCCAGACTTCGAACTCGTGTAAGTTGAGTTTGATGTTTGTGTGGCAAGATTGGTTGTCGGATGTACGTGCGTTAATTATTATATTTTTAAAACTTAAAAAACAAAAAGAAGAGAGACGAAGCTGAGAAGCGAAAGTAAATTCTGATGTTTTTGTTGGTAAAAAAACGTATTCTCGCTACACACGTTGTCCGTCAGTGCAGGTGGAAAGTCCGATGACCAATGTCCGTTAGTCCGGATATAGAAGGCAAACCTCCGTATCGGACGGACAGCTCGCCAAATGCCTTCGTCTTTCTCTCGTTCTTTCTTTCTGCTTCGTCGTCGCGTGTCGATGAAGAATCCAATGCTCTAGAAATTATCGATTTTTACATTTTCATTTTCTTTTTGTATCGATCCATCTTCTTCGTCGTCGGTAGTATCTTCTTCCCCAAACAACGTTTTTATATACACGTACTGTTTTGTTGGTTTGAGAGGTGGATTCATGGCGCTCTCCATTGCAACCACTGGACTTGTGTTTACGTGCTCTTCATGTCGACTCAAGTCCAAAGTAGACCCACTTTCTTTCTTCATCTCCTTCATTATTATTATTTTTTTTTAAAAAATTCATGTTTTTGGGTGATTGGGGTGTGTAAAACAAGAATCTCTTGCTTTTAAGGTTTATTAGGCTTGCAATAAATTTTTGTTACATTTTTTTTTTAGATTATGTTGGCTCTGTCCATGTGGTTGAGATTTTTAAGTTGTTCTCAGCTTATTTAATGCATTGCCATGATTATATTAGCTGTCCGGTCGAAATTTGCACCTTTCCTTTTCCTAATAAATTTCCAGCAGGATTTGATTAGCTCAGTAAATTTGTTCTTATGGATTGCCTCTCTCTCTCCTTTTATTATTTATTTTTTTAAAATTTTAAAATTTTTAATTTTTATTTTATTTTTTATTTTTTATTTTTTATTAATTTTTTATTTATATTTTATTTTTTATTATTTTTTATTATTTTTTATTTTGGTTGTAAGAATACTAGTAGTAGTAGTAATAGGAGGAGTAGTAGTAGTAGATTACTTACTGCTGTTGTAATATCAATTGATATTAAAGCTGCCTAGATTTGTGATGAATTGTGACATCATATCTTAAGCTACTGTTAAAATCAAAATTTGGGAGAAACGTTGAGTCATATATAAGCTACTGATGAAATCAAAATTTGAGAGTCATATCGAATCATACGCTACTGATGAAATGCAATTTTTAGTTGTCTTGTGCTGGCTTATGTATGTGTTTTCACTCCTCTCATTGCGGCGGTTAACATTTGTTCTCTTTTTTTATTTGCTTAATGCCTCTATTTTGTTGTATGTTATTATCTACTCAAACCTGATGCTGAGACAGTTTAAAGGAAGGCGATGTCAAGTGTGGCAGCCGAATAGTTTTGACGGTAGCTAAATCATTTCACATCCTTTGTAGGTTGCTAAATGTTAATTTCAATGCATTTTCTTGTGTTTTAAAATTTGTATTTTTCTAAAGCTACATAACTGCTGCTGCACCAGGCAATTATAGTCATTTACAACATAAGCCTCTGCTTGTTCAACACAAATATCCTAAAAAGGAACTACTTCTCTTAGCTACCGCTGATGGTCAAGCACAATTTGAAGAAGATGGTATTGCTACATCAAAGGTAGAAAACCTGAGTTTCCTTTCTGAAGAAGATGCCCATATGGTAAGTAATGAAGAACGTGCCATCGAGAGATCTGAGGGAAAACCAGGTTTTGTATCATTTTACGCTTCACCATATAGAAAGGAAACTGA
This sequence comes from Piper betle, assembly GCA_033002965.1. Taxonomy (NCBI): domain Eukaryota; kingdom Viridiplantae; phylum Streptophyta; class Magnoliopsida; order Piperales; family Piperaceae; genus Piper; species Piper betle. The sequence continues at coordinate 127,575 of JAURVB010003592.1, forward strand.
AACTCTACCAGCAGTCTCACAAAAAGAATCCTCAAACTTGGGCTGGTTTATTGGTCCGGCTGTGCTTGTGGCTTCTTTGGTGCTCCCATCACTGTATTTAAGAAAAATACTATCCCTGATATTTGAGGATTCTCTTTTGACAGGTATGACAATTGAAATAGATTAGAGACTTATCCATTGAACTTGTTTTTCAAATCGTAAATGAGTGATGTGGAATTTGTGTTTTGACATTTACTTTTATCATGTGTTCGACAGACTATACGTAATGTTACAGTTTGAAGTTTTATGTAATATACCTGCAGCTTGCATTGACTAAATTTAGTCCCCAACTTTTTTCTTGTTTAGCAAAGTTGACAATGGTCATGGAGTTAGCTATTCATGAACTACTATGTTACTTTTATAATCAAGAATCATGTTGACAGCATTATTGATCTGTTGCTTATATCTGTGTGCAGATTTTCTCATATTGTTCTTTACGGAGGCTTTATTCTATTGTGGTGTGGCAATATTTCTCTTCTTGATAGATAGGATTCAAAGGCCTCTGTTTCCCCTAACTTCTAAAAGTACTCATTACATGAATTATGGAGTTGGTGTCCGCATATCTTCTGTGGTCACTTTGGTTCTCAGCCTTATAATCCCTTTGGTGACAATGGGCTTTGTTTGGCCATGGACTGGGCCTGCTGCTTCAGCAACTCTTGCTCCATACTTGGTTGGGATTGTTGTGCAGTTTGCATTTGAAAAGTTTGCAAGGCATCAAAAGTCACCTTCATGGTTCGTCATACCTGTTATCTTTCAGGTAAGATTAGCCGTACGTTATTCACTTTTTCATAGGAGAAACAGAAGTTGGGGTAGTGCAGGTTTTTTCTAAAGTTGTTCACTGGCTTAACGCTTGTTTAAATAGCCAAATTGTCCGAGAACAGGTGTCTCTGGGGCTTGCCTGTTTTAAAGAATGATCATGACAAATTGTTATTTGAATGTGAAGTTTTGGACTTGCAATGGCTGCTACATCTATTGAAATTGAACTATAATTACTCTATTCATGAACAGGTTTATAGATTGCATCAGTTGAATAGAGCTGCCCAATTGGTAACAGCTCTCTCTTTTTCAGTGAAAGGAACAGAGACAACTCCTCAGACCCTTGCGATTAACAGCTCCTTGGGGACTCTGTTTCATGTCCTCCAGTTTCTCGGCGTTATCTGCATTTGGTCTTTGTCCAATTTTTTGATGAGATTCTTTCCCTCGTCGGCTGTTGCTGCTGATCCATGATCCGATGTTCAAATGAGAAGGTGAAAATCTTTTAATTAAAGTACAAGCACAGAAACAGTGAGTTTTTCACACTTTCAGTCAAAATCAAGCCTTACTTGATGATTAGCATAGAAAGTTTACGGTCTGATGTATCTTTTGCTTCTAGTTTTGATGATACATTGTAAAAGAAAGATGGATCTGGGAATTAAGTGGACGATAGAAAAAAAAATCTGACGAGAACTAATCAAAGTTAATAGTATCACCTGACCAGCTATTCGAAGCAGTGTTATATCAAATTTCGGATGCATAATAGACTTGTTTTTTTGTTAATACTTAGTTTTTGCATATAGATTAGTTGTTTTCTAGTTTTAATGTGAAGTAACTAGAGATCTAGGGCCATTGCAGTGCATGCAGTCACTTTGTCAACCCATGCCCATTTGCGCGAATGCTATGAACTTGGTATGGCCTCATTTTTTTGCACAAGGTTTGTTGTATGATGCATATGTTAAGTGTGGTAATTTCGTGTTTTTTCTTTCATATTTTCTTGTCTTCTAAACAAGCATATTGTCCTTGATAGCCACAGTCGCATTTACAAGACCACTAGATAGCAGTTGCTGCAATCCAAAGCCTGTGACTGCTTAAACTCAAATTTTAACACTTCAAACCATCAGAGGTATTGGCAAATTAGTGAAATACGACACCAGAAGAGTAATTAGGTTTAATTCAATTCAACTTATCTAATTACTGAAAGTAAGTGTGCAGTGTTATTTTTCACAATCAGAAGAATAAAGCCCCCAAAAAACACAGCCCCATAGATTGGAAGCTTAATTCAGACGAGTTAATACCACCAATATATGAGAAGGTTGTAGTGAAAAAAAATACAATAAAAGAGAGTGAGAAGGAGAAAGACAGCATTAAAAGCTTTTTTGAGGAGAGCATTAGCATTAGGGGTTTTAGGCCATTAAGAAGATGGGGGAATATGTACGCTCGATCTGCAAGTCTCAAGGAGCAACAATCTCAAGTCTCAATGAGAGGGAAAGAGCAGATCCGGAAGAGCGTCAATGAGTCAATATGTGCAAAAGGTGGCCGCTCTGCTCATTCAATTGTTTGCAGGCGGATTGGAAGATTTTGCACCTCCACACTAACCATGCTTACCCCTCTTGTCGGCTCTCCAAAAAATCAGCAAGATTGGGCTACTAACACATGCAGCTCATACAGATGAGGGAGAAAAAACATCAGAAAAAATTAAAACAGAAGTGAGAAGGGATGGGAGGAGTCATAGATTCATAGATATATTGGAGATGGTGGCGGCATAGCGAATATATATGTACATGTGTATATATATTTATATAAGTGCAACCTTGGGAGGGCTAGGTTGGCTGTTAGCTTTGATGCCTGCTGTTTGCACTGGGCCTGTCTACAGGCCCATGGCATTAACCGGCCGAGACTTGGTGCAATTTACACAAATATGATTTTGCACACAAAGTAAATGGTTAAAATTAATTTCCAATTAAATGATTTTTTTTAATGTTCATTACTTTAAATCTGCGCCTCTAGATCGTTAAATGAAGCTACGTACCTCTCTAGCTATGGCATTTTAACAACTTTTATCTAACAAAATCAATATTATAAAATGAATATCGTTTATCCACGTGTCTATCTATTTGTCTCTCCTCAACCTACGTAATACAGTGACAAAGTCTTGCTCTTGTCGACCACATTCAAAGTCTCAACCAATACAAAAACATTCATTAAAAAAAAATAGAAGGGAGAAAATAATGGTTTTTGGAATACTCCACATTTGACATTTCAAACAATGCCAATACACAAAAACTTTATTTGAGCATTTCTTTAAAACTAGTTGGATTTAGAGAATTCTTGTATTTACAATGGGTGCCTTACCTTTACTGCCAACCATTTTCTCATTTATAATGGTGTATTGAAAACCCTAAAAGACTATCTTAGCTGCCACACACTCAATATGTGGCAGTTCCTTAAAAGGTTATATACTGAGATATACAGAAAACATGCCCAAAAGGGTGATTAGAGTTTATTAGTTTCCATTCTGGCCATCAATAGCCCCTAATGAGATAGCTGCCTGTCGAAGACTCCCAAAATTGCTATCCACGTTTTCAATTTCATGCCGGAGATGTTGAATCTGCCAATCAACAAAAATAAATCTTTAAATTTTCAAATATTCATGAAATAACTCTCAACTAAATAAGAGTGACTACGGAATAACTTTCAAGCACAAGACTAACAGTACATGTTAACATCCACACTTGGCCGCATATCTAGCGGAAGATGCCATAAAAAAAAGAGTAATTTATTGCTATAATATCGGGAACCATAAAATTTTGTGTGGGGCTAGATACCAGTAGATGAAGTTCTCTAGTCGTTTCTCATATGTTGTACACCTCTGAACAAATAGAGAAGCATATGACATTCAACTCAACTCCTGAGTATGGCATGAAACAACTATCAAGAGCAGTTAAATGCAGACTTTAACATACTGGGTCTGCAGTTTCTTGTTTGCTTCGACTAAAGAGGCCAAACCTTCCGGATGATCGCCAACCTGCAGAGCTTACAGCAAAGGATAAGATTTCTCATTTTGGATAAAACCTATTATTTACCAGTATTAAGCATAATAAAGAAGGAAATTGTTGGGGCAAATGTCAAAGCCAAGCTAAGAAAATGTCATTTAGGAGGAGGATAATTTCCTAAAAACGGGAAAAAAAACCATTATTCTATGATTACTTGACGCACATAGAACAGATGGTGAACCCAAAAGATAGCTACAAGTGAGCTACGTTTCTACAAACATCAGATTTTGACACTCTGTAATTGATTAGTTTGAGAATTTTGCAGGATAGAATGGAAGTTTAGGTCAGTAGACAAAACTTGCCTGTGTGGCATGCTCAGCCCCAGGGAGAGCTACATCTTCAGTGGATCTAGTACAAGACCAGAATCACACTGTTTTCTCTTTGATGAATCGCTGCTGGAAGACAGTATATGATTACAATAAAGAATTAAAACAAAAGTAATATATAATGTTTGTTCAGACTGCATAAAGTTCATTTTATTAAACTTTTGAGGGCTCCCACCCCATCTAGAACTCTCATTCTGGCTCCTTTGCACTTGGTCTACTGCAGCAATAATTTCGCCAGCACATGAATTACTGAATAAGATACTAGTAGGATTTGTTGAAGGTGTAACACGATGCTCAGGCAATTTAGTGGGTTGAGAAGTTAGGGATATCCGTGAAGACCTCTTTTCTACTTTATATCCAATCAATTTATAATGGAGATTCCTACCAAATTCAAACACAAAAGTCATAAGAAAAAAAATGTTCAGTATTAAAGCTCAACTAAAGATGGGTCTTAGAAACAAGCTGAAAGCACAAAACCTCAAAATTGTGAGTACATATGAATTCCAGCAACCGTCAAAGGATACTGAATTTAACAAAAGTTTGAAAAAACATAATAGTCAAGTATTTACCAATATTCGATAGTCATCTGCTTTAGTCGATAGTCTTACTTATTAAAGAGAGCAGTCCTTTCAAAGCCTTGCTTATCAGGGGTAGGCTCAATGAAATTAGCTGCCAAGACTCCTAGATTCGTGCAAAATACACTCAAATAAATAAATTAGAGCATTATATCAGAGCACATGCACAACCTTCCTCCACAAAAAACTAAAAGTGCATATAAGACAGTACTTTTGCAGTGTATAAACTGAACCAACAATTGCGATGAGTTCGAAAATAAATTAGTTTTACATTGAACTCACAAAAGAAAAATAGAGCAGAAGATAAAAAAATATAGGAGGTAAGATGCTAATATTATCAATAAATCATTTCAAATCAAAGAAAAATTAAGGAAAGGAAACAGTCTCTAAGACTTTACCGAGAACGACCTTGCCCTTGTTGTTGCCTTGGATGACTTGCAAAAAAGGCTGCAAATAAAATTGTAGCAGGATAAACTTGGAGAATGCACACAATATTGCTATATTACAACTACGAGTTAGATAATTTTCTGAATCAAACGCTTGTCATAACCTTACCAAGATTAGGCGTCCTTTGTGGTAAACACTGAAGCCATGAATGTTGGCAAGGGGAGCCTCCATTGTAAACCCTATTGTGGTAACAGCATATACCTTCAGATTTAAACAAAAGAAATCACTAAGCTAACTTTTGTATTTCTTTTTGCTGAAGAACAGAAAACTACCTCCAATCAAAATTTAAGTATACAATTTTTAAAGAGAGAAATCACTGTGATTAATCCCCTTCAATGATAATCCCTCGATTCAATTCATCAAGAAAAATGAAATCAGACTTGTCTTTAGTTTTTAGATAGATGACAATTCAAAAGCTCTCACAGAAATTTACATAGGAAGGCAGTCTGCTTAATCATAAAGATGGAAATTAGGCAAAGAACCTGGATGGCATGCAAAAGACAGTTTGCAGATGAAGATCCACTAATTAAATTTACCTAAATTAGTCAGTATCACTGAATTAATGAATTAATAAATAGAAGTAGGCAGGTAAGTGAAATATTCTTTTTCAATTCTGCATTTAAGATTGGCCGCAGAAACAGTTGTTCACAAATCATGCGGCAACAAACATTTCATCCCTACCTCTCTGTTTGTTCCCGTAGGTTTATATGCAATGTATTCTCTGAACTTGAGGTCATCAACAACATTATCATGCTCAACAACTTGTCCACACAAAATTATCTGGAAAGTTTCATGAATACGCAGATATAGGATAGATGCATAAAGCTGCAAAAAAGAAGACAATCAACTTAAGAATAACTGCAAAATATTTTTACAAATGATAATTACAACAGAGAAATTTAAACCATACACGAAGAGAATACCAAAAACGAACTGCAAGGTGTTGCCTGGTAGTGGATATCTTAATATCAATAAAGTCAGACTGCATAAAGTTCTCTGTTTACTAAAATATCCTGAAACAAACAAAGTCAACACTAATTTCTTTGCTTCATTTTTTTCACACAAACATTAACATGAATAAGAAACATCAGGAATTCCAAAGAGTTGCAGACAAGATAGCAAACCTCAATATCAATATCAAAATCTAGTTCCAAATCACCATTGTCATTCAACCACAAATTATAGATAACGACTTTTGTGCCATGCTGACCTAGGTTATCAAACTGTCCATTGAGACACAACAATGTAAATATAGCACTTAAGATGTTACTGAAAAAACTTCCTACGGTTCCATACGGCTCTCATTTACCACATATTATTGAAATGCCAATTTAGGAACTTATCTTACTTGCTTCAACAGTTCTGCTTCTGATGCATAAGGCGACCATTTCACGAGTACAGACAAATTATAAGCCAAACTATCTTCATTCATACAAAGCAGCCTCTTCATATTTCCCGGTTAACGGATTTAAAATGTAATGTACCTAAGCCGACAAAGTAATCATGATGTTAACTTTTATTACATGTCATCGTGCATCAACTTCATCTTTTAAGATTTACCATTGGAACAACTACGTCGTCACTGCTAGTCGAAGTAAAGAAAGTATATGACAGGAGCCCTACACTTTGAGTCAAAACCCTGGCATACAAAGTAACACATGAGACAAAATCTAAGCAAATAAATAAACAAACTAAAATATGTGCAGGTACATGCATTTAGTACACACAAACCTAAGCAGTTACAATCTAGTGCTCGCATTACAAGCTGAATTGCAATCCTCTCCTCAGCATGTCTAAATGGTAGATGGCCATTAAGTTGAAAGGACAATAGATTTCCCAAATTCAAAAGAGAATAATCAACCATCGCAACGAATCAATGTCTATTTGTATCGAACTACCTTCTCTCTCCAAGTCAATTTTGTTCATGACAAGAAAAATATGGGTCGTGAGGCTTCAATCCAAAATGACAGGCCATTTTAGTTATCCATATTTATCCAAGAGTCTACACAACCCACAAAGAGATGTGCGACTATTCTAACATCCCCTCTCACGTGCAATCCCATCTGGCTTTGCACATGGATCAAGAACATGCCAAATGGGCTTTTCCCAAGTGGGCTCCGATACCATGACAATAACTGTGGGCCCTTATGGGTCCTTGGGTATCAGACCAAAATGAATAGCCACTTTGGAAGGCTTGGGAACCTATATTTATCCATGACAAGAGTTCACACATCTCACAAAGAAATGCAGAACTATTCTACCAGTTTCGACTAACTTAGCTATCAGACTTTCAACTTCAACAGCACAAAACTGATCACCCACACAACCAGGATGTAAGGTTAACAACTGATAAGAGATACTCAAGGAACCACCATCAGGTTAAAAAAACACATTCCCAAAGCACAAAGTAAGCGCCTGTCGCGAAAGCAGTGCGTGAAAACAATTGCATCAGCTCCAAGTCTCATAGTGCTGGTTTTAAATCTGTTTCCATCTGAGAAAATAACAACCACCAACTAATGATTAGGGTAGACAAGATACACCAGAATGAGCAACTAAATCACTTGAAGTTCATACATTGTCCAATAGCTGATCTTGTTGATTTATAAGCGAAACCAAAGCTCATACAATGTCGTATTGTATCCGGGCCCATACCACCGCCATCATCTGATAACAACAGCAATGCAAAGCTTTAAAATGCTCAATCAGAAAGAGACAGAATATGCTGGCATATGTATAATCAACAAAGAAAAAGCTCTCCATGTACATTTTATCAAACATGGAGTACCTTGAATTAATAGACCAGGGCTTCCATTATGCAAATTCGTAATCTAAAACCCACTTCTCCTACTGTGACATATTTCAAAGCACATAATTAGCTAAACGACCACTTGCCTCAACGCCTTCATCCTGAACTCAGCGGACTTTTTAGAGAATCCCAAGTTTTAGTCCCAATTATTTAAATATTAGATTAATTAAATCTGTTATAATTGCTTTAGGCTTATGAGAGTTTCTAATAAAGCTTAATAACACAATACTAATAATTCTAAATTTTAGAACATAAACAAATCATACATAAACACTCTTTTTATTTAATTTTCTAATTTTTCATACATACAGCATAATTATAAAAAATAATACAGAAAACATACAAGCTATTTAGATCTACACGATTTAAGAAACCTTCACACCCACACTTGTTTTCCCAACTTCAACCCTTGTCGACTTGAGACATACACAAGACACATTGAGTCTTTATATAGCCATGGACTCCAAACTATTTTACAATACTTTTAAAATTTTACAGACACATCCGTAAATACAAATTATTCAGATTTCAAATCCGACCACACACTTAAAGTAGAATATTCGGACTTAAACTTTATTCTTTTCTTTCTTTAAAGATCTACCGATACTAAATGCCAAATTACTTTAACCGTCTTATCTTCTTGCATATTCTTTAGTCTTGATTCAAATTAATGTCTCCTTTAATATTGTCGATCTCATCATCAGCATCATTATTATCTTCGTCTAATTCCTTGCTGGTGGTAATGTCATATGGGACGATGACATTGTGATAAGTGTTGTGCTGTCCTTCTATAATATCAGATTGTCTGATTTTGTGAGCTTCTCTGGAAAATGGAGGGTGAATTTTCTAATGATTAGGCGCCCAAATTTGCAGTGTTCTATCCTCTGTCATTAAGTTCGAGTGATACCATAGGGGTTGAAATTTTCTTTGATTCTCCGTCTCTAACAACAAATAAAAATCAATATGATTAATAAAGCACACTTCCGAAGGAGGAGTATTGTTGAGGCGAGCTTCTTGTATTGGTATGAAAAATACTTGTGCTTCACCGGTTCTTCTGTAAATCTATGACACTTTGGAGGAATAGAATAAAACTAAGCTTGCACAATTTCTGATATTGCAATATTACCAATAACAAGCTAATTTTTTTCCCCAAACATGAAAGTGTCTTCAAGTTTATGAAATATAACGTAATCAATCATCCCATAATCATAAAATGCCATTAATTCTTCTCGAGGTATTGAGCAGTGAGCCATGTCAATTTGAGCCTTAAGAAATCCTACAGCACTGTCCATGTAATGAAAATATTATTGTGTCACTATGAGTCCCTTGTACCACTGATTAATATGGCTGGATAACAAGAAATTTTAAAGCTCGATCATTTTTTCGTAGAATAACTTCTTGGTTTTCTCTGCTATGATAATTTCTATTTCAGGACAGGCTTCGAATAATGGTTGAAGTGTTTGAACAAGTAAACTGTGGCTTCTTTAGTCTTGCTCTTAAAGCATCATAGCTTCTATTGATGTTAGGAATCCCTTTTTTATTAAACCTTTCTAAAGTAAAATTTGCCTTAGATAATTGTTCCGCCATCTGTTCAAGTTTTATATTTTCACCCTTAATCTGATGCTTGTACCTCATATATTTGATCTTCATAATCTTGCATCTTTTCAAATAACTTTTTATTTGCTTCTTTTACTTTAGCCAATTCTTCTTCTTGTAGAAGCTGTTCCAAAACTTGATTGGCATGAATCAGAGATGCTTCCATGTTTTCTTCAACAACATAATCATGTCCTATATGCCTTCATGCATACTCCCTAGCTTCTTCTAAAGAATAGAATCCCTTATAAGCAGGCCAGTCGTATCCTTCAATAACTCTTTTGACAGATGCCCAATGAACAAAAATCCCAAGGTTAAAACCTCTAGTGACAACATAATGGCTGAAATTCATAGATAGGGGTTTTTTTCGAATTGAGGCAAAATAATGACTCAGGGCTATCAAGGTTTTATTTTTGTGAGCTGTGGTTTGACTGTTCCAAAGATTATCAAAGAGGACATGTTGACTTTCGTCAAGGTAAAGATGACTAAGAAAGTGTTAGAACTAAAAGAGAACAGGTTTTGAGATCAAAACTTAAAAATTCTCATAGGAGGACTTAGAGGAGATGACTGGGGTTCACTTAATCCTTTCAGATGTTCTCTATATTCTCTAGCAGTTCTTCTATTATGAGGGGTAGGCAATATAGTGCTAAGGAGAAATTCCAGGGGTTTTTGAACTGTTGGACGATGAAGCCATTGTGTACCTAAAATAGTTTGTTAGTATAATATCGTCATATTCAAAGTAATTATTGATTTTTAAGGAATCATAACCCTGAATTTTAGAGTTTTCAAACTCACAGAATAAGACAACTTCTTCGTCTTTCTTTATCATTTCTGAAAATTTTCTGGATAGAATATCAGCCAAAATATTATTTTTTCCTTTGATATGTTCAAACGTTACATCATAACCCATTCCTTGTATAGCATTTTGAAAGTTTAACCATCGTTTTTTGTTATGACATTTACTATTCTGATTTTTCATATATTTGACTATATTTTCACAATCTGTTCTTAAAGTGAAGCTTTTATTAAGGTATAATCTGAAGTTATTTATGGCATTAATTACTCCTTGGATTTCCATGTCAAGACTTGTCCAATTAGAATTTTGGAAGTTTCCTAAAGCATAATTACAGATTTTTTTGGTTTCTTTATCTGCATATTGATTTGGCTTTGTTAATAGTATAGCTCCCCAACCTTCTTTACTTGCATCGACCTCTATTACTTTATAATCTGATTCTAATGGTAGCTCAAGAGGTTTAATTTTTGCTATTTCTCGTTTAATTTCTTAAACTAACTTGATATCTTCTTTATTGAAATATTTTTGGCCGTTTTTTCCTAATTTTCCATATAGAGGTCCTACTAATTTAGATAGATTAGGTATGAACTTTCTAGCATAATTTAGTAACCCTAAGAAAGATTGTGATTGTTTCATGGTTTTCATTTTATCAAGATATTCTAAAGCCTTTGTTACTATATGAAGTTGTAATTCTATAGTTCTTTTTTCCTATTTTTAGACCTATAAAATTTATATACGTTTTTCCTATTTCTGTTTTTCTTTTAGATATGATTATTCCCGCTTTCTCTATTTCGCTGAAGACTAGTTCTAGATGGTTCACATGTTCTTTTATATTATTAGAGGCTACAAAAACATCATTTATATAAACTAAACAAAAACTATATTTTTTAAATAAAGAGTCCATAAATCTCTGAAAGATAGATGGAGCATTTTTTAAGCCAAATGATAAAACATTCCATTTAAATAATCCTTCTAAACAAGTAAATGCAGTCCACTTTCTATCTTCCTCTTTCATTTTTATCTCGTTATATCCACTTTAAGGTCAAATTTACTAAATATTTTCTTATTTTGTATTAGGTTCAAGATACTATCTTTATGTGGTAGATTATAGGCATCATCATGGGTATTATCATTTAATCTCTTATAATTATAAACTATCCTTGCCTTTCCTCTAGTAATTTCAGCATGATTTTGTACTGCAAAAGCTGTTAATCTATGTGGATTTTCTAATCTTCTTATTAAATTCTTCTATATCATTACGGCTGTATTCTTGTTAGATCTAATAATTCTTTTATTTGTTTTTAAATTCTTCTATATCATTAGGGCTGTATTCTAAGTTTGCTGTCCCAAAGCAAGTATTTTTTCCAATATCTTCTCCTATCAAACCAAGTTTTTCTCATTATAGAAAGATGCTTAATTTCTTCTTTATTTCTTCTCCCTTTCTTATATTAAAATAAACATGTTGATTTAATAGTTGCCGAGCTTCATTTTCTATGTCCTAATTTTCTTTTACTTAAAAGTCGAGCGGTGTGGGTCCACCACGCTTTGCTAGCAACTATGATTGTTTTTGATATTTTGAGTGGGAAATTGATAAGCATGTTTAAATATGGTTATACTATTATTATTAATGAGTAATACTCCATTAGTTGATGTGATAAAGTTTAAACCTAGAACGAATTTGGAGGATTTTATATGAGCTAGTGCTACATGTATAGTGGTTAAATGATATCTAGTAGAAAATCTTCCAGAAAAGTCTCTAAATTGTATAGATTTAGGCTCTATTTTATATTCTATACTTAACAGAGTATTGTCAACACTTCTAGTTCTCACTTCTTGTTGTAATCTTACTAGATATTGTTGAGGTACCATATTAAAACTAATCATACTAGTAGAACAGCATGTATCTAAAGTTGTCATTACATTCATAAAGCTTGTATTAGAAAACCATATTCAACATTCTAACTTTATTAAGCTTGAATAGTTTTGTTTAGAGAGTGGAATTATGGTTTCATCATTATGATTATAGTCAAGACTGGCGACTTTGCAGGCTTCTTCTTTATATGGTTCAATTATTATGCCCTTTCCTTTCTAGTTTTTTCTATGTTCTACTTCTAAGATTTCTAATCTTAGATTCATATATTCAATATTAATAGCTAATTTTTGTACTTTTTCATCTAGTACTTCTATATTTATATTTTCTTTGTTAGGTGAAATATTAGTTTCCATATTATAGAGTTTTCTTATACATATAAAACATATTTCTTGTAGACATTTTATACATTGATGTCTTCTTATTATATCAAGATATAATCCACTTATACTACAAAGTATACTATCACTCCCTCCTTTATGCTCCCATTTACGTAAACAGCTTTCTTGTGTTTCATTAAAGAGAGTATAAATTATAGGAGGAGCCTCCGATTTCTCTAGATTCTGATGATGATTCAGTGTATGAAGATCAAATATATGAGGTACAAGCTCAAATTAAGGGTAAAAATGAAAAACTTGAACAGATAGCGAAATAGTTATCTAAGGCAAATTTCACTTTGGAAAGGTTTACAAAAAAGGGATTCCTAAAATCAATAGAAGCTATGATGTTTTTAGAGCAAAACTAAAGATGCCACAGTTTACTTGTTCAACTCTTCAACTATTATTCGAAACCAATCCTGAAATAGAAGTTATCATAGCAGAGAAAGCCAAAAAGTCATTCTATGAAAAAATGATCGAGCTCCAAATAATTTGTATTTACAGAGGCATCCGTAAAGTTTTATAAGTCTTGTAAAATGGTTTGGAGTCCATGGTTATATAAGGACTCAGTGTCTTTGTGTCTGTTCTAAGTCATCAAGGGTCGAAGTTGGGAAAACAAGTCTGGGTGTGAAAGTTGCTATAGTAAGATCGTGTAGATCTAAATGCTTGTAAGTTTTCTATATTATCTTTTATTTACAAGTGTGATGTGTATATGAAAAATCGAAATCAAATAAAAAGAGTGTTTATGTATGACTTGCTCAGTTTTATTATAGTTGTGATAGTTGTTTTACTAGAAAATCTCATAAACTTAAAACAATTATAAATAGTCTAATTAGTTTAATATTTAAACAATTGTAACTGAAACTTGGGATTCTCTAAAAAGACCGTTGAGTTTAGGACGAAGGCGTTTAGGCAGGAGGCCGTTTAGCCAATTATGTTCATTGAAACATGTCATAATATGAGAAGTGAGTTTTAAGTGGTTGGTTAAGTAAAAGATTAAGAAGAAAAGTTATAATTGATTAAGGTTATGATTTTATCTGTTATAGCCTTTATCACTATAACATAATTCTAATACTTTTTTAGTGAGTATTATAGTTTGCTAGAAATTAAAAATCTGTAAAAAGGAAAATATATATATATATATATATATATATATATATATTATGACAAACGAACTTATTAAAGACTTAATAGTTACCATCATCCTCCTAAACTGGTTATACTTAATAGTTACCATCATCCTCCTAAACTGGCTATATATCCTCTTAGAAATAATTAAATTAGTCTGGTTTTAAATTGAAGTAGAGAGGCAGCAAGTTTGTCCGTAAAAAGAATGTTATCAGAGCACGGTCCTTGGGCTTCAATCCAAAATGACTGGCCGCTTTGGTTATCCATATTTATCCAAGAGTCTACACAACCCACAAAGAAATGTGCGACTATTCTAACATCCCCTCTCACGTGCAATCCCATCTGGCTTTGCATATGGACCGAGAACATGCCAAATGGGCTTTTCCCAAGTGGGCTCCAATACCATGACAACAAATGTGGGTCCCTGGGTATCAGTCAACATGAATAGCCACTTTGGAAGGCTTGGGAACTTACATTTATCCATGGCAAGAGTCCACACATCTCACAAAGAAATGCGGAACTATTCTACCAGTTTCGACTAATTTAGCTATCGAACTTTCAACTTCAACAGCACAAAACTGATCACCCATACAACTAGGATGTAAGGTTAACAACTGTTAAGAGATACTCAAGGAACCACTATCAGGTTAAAAAAAACACATTCCCAAAACACAAAGTAAGCACCTGTCGCGTAAGCATTGCGTGAAAACAATTGCATCAGCTCCAAGTCTCATAGTGCTGGTTTTAAATCCATTTCCAACTGAGAAAATGACAACCGCCAACTAATGATTAGGGTAGACAAGATACACCAGAATGAGCAACTAAATCACTTGAAGTTCATACATTGTCCAATAGCTGATCTTGTTGATTTATAAGAGAAACCAAAGCTCATACAATGTCGTATTGCATCCGGACACATACCACCGCCATCATCTGATAACAACAGCAACGCAAAGCTTTAAAATGCTCAATCAGAAAGAGGCAGAATATGCTGGCATATGTATAATCAACAAAGAAAAGCTCTCCATATACATTTTATCAAACATGGAGTACCTTGAATTAACAGACCAGGGCTTCCATTAAGCAAATTCGTAATTTTATCCACAAGAACATACGTGGAGATCTATCCACACAGATTGAATGGCAAGCAGGAAAGAAAAACAGCATCAGGGAAATTGATGAGCAAATACCACTATTAAGTATTAATAATCAACTGATGAACTAATCTATTAGGAAAACTTGTATATATAACATTAAAAAAAAAAACAAGACAGTTCTAGATTTTAAAAGTATATGTGAAGAACCTCGTCAACAGCATTGTCTAGTAGCTCCGCAATCCCTGCATACCAAAGAGCCAAGCCAATAAGCACAAACACAAAACATGCACACGCAATAACTCGTAGCAGAACAAGCAAACCAAAGTCAAACCCACCACCAAAAACCCATTTATGCGAAGTCGCATTTGAGTGAAGGAATTTGGGATGAACACGGACATGAGAGCTTCCTCTGCAGGACCAAATCAAACAAATGTAAGACTTAACACTCCCACAACCCAATGCCAACGACAACAAGGAAGAACAACAATAACATCAACAACAACAAAAGATAAGAGGATGAAGCGCAAAATACTTAGCAATGTGCGTTGAGAACCCGGCTCAGCATCGTAATCCCCAGCTTTCCAGAACACCCGGCACAGCGGCTGAGCTAACCCCTGCGCCGGGTGTTCGCAAACTGGGGATTACACTCATCCTCTTATCTTTTGTTGTTGTTGATGTTATTGTTGTTCTTCTTGTTGTCGTTGGTATTAGTTGTGGGGAGTGTTAAGTCTTACATTTGTTTGATTTGGTCCGCAGAGGCTCTATATGTCCGTGATTCATCCCAAATTCCCCTTCACTCAAATGCGACTTCACATAAATGGGTTTTTAATTGGTGGAACGGTTTTGGTTTGCTGTTCTACTTACAGTTATTGCGTGTGCATGTTTACTGTGTTTATTCTTATTGGCTTGGCTCTTTGGTATGCAGGGATTGCAGACTTAAATCAAACAAATGTAAGACTTAACACTCCCACAACCCAATACCAACGAACAACAAGAAGAACAACAATAACATCAACAACAACAAAAGATAAGAGGATGAAGCGCAAAATACTTAGCAATGTGCGTTGAGAACCCATCCCAGCATCGTAATCCCCAGCTTTCCAGAACACCCGGCACAGCGGCTGAGCTAACCCCTGCGCCGCCGCCGACAAATCCGGAACCCTGGCGCCATTAAGACCACTGCAACCGCCACGGCCCGCAAAAACCCGGATTCTCCGATGCTCGCATCCCTTCGCCGTCGCACGTCAAGTCCACCACATCCGGCGCGCTCATTACTAGAACAAAAGAGAGCACCGAAAATCGCGGATACCTAAATCAATCCAACACAAGCAAGTGCAATAATAACAGCGAAAAACAACAAAGAAGATGATATTAAAAAGAAGAAGGGGGAGAACATGCAAGAACCCCATGGGGCACTATTTCTATCAAACACCTGCTTCCACTGCAACAACACAGCACAAGTCTATAGTGTACGAGCAGCCACACTAGCACCCTCACTAACCCACTAGTCGTAGAGCGTAGACTATCGTTCGCAGTTTCGGAATCGGGAGGAATCATCCATCGGTCCCTGATAAAAGTGTCGACCACGACTGGCGACGGAAAGGAAGAGCGTTTGCTTTTGTTTGAAAATAATAATTAATCATTCATACGGTTTAGTTTTACATATTATTAATTAATATTCGTTCACTGTTGTCGTCGATAAATTCAAAACGTAACTTGTGTGCAGTACAATGAAGTAAATGAGTACAGAGCCGATAGCAGAAGGCGGAAATTGAAAAAACTGGTGGGCCTGGATGACGCCCGATGACAACTGACCATTATATTATTATTATCTTTCAACATGAATTTATTTATTTAAAAGATAAAAAGCTGTCAATAGGTTGTAACTTGTAAAATGAATAGCACATGCCCTTAAAAATAAATAAATAAATATTAATCAAATTAAGTAGCAACTCAAATACAGCTTGACTCAAACTCAAAATCAACTAAGTCAAATTTGAGTTCAACAAAACTCTACCAATTTACAAAATGAGCACACCTAATTGGAGGAGTCGTAACTTCACTATTATAAACATTGGTAGGATTTTCCTCAATGCCATTGTAGGATGCCTAGTTGCGCATTCAACTACACGGTTCTTTATTTGTCTAAGTAAAGAATTTCACAAGAGGGGTGTGAGTTATTATTTACTCTTAATTAGTAGGATGCCTACTTGGCTGTCCAGCCATGCTAACTTGCCCAAGTGTATGGGAGGTAGAATGAAATCTTAAAAGAATGCAATGTTGAGTTATAAAATCTCAGCTTCGGGTAACGATTTTACCCGCTTGTTGCCCTACCTAGTTTGGGACAATCTTTAGTAAGTTTAACTTTTAGACCATGAATATGAAACCCAAATAGCTATGTAACTATGTTATAGACATTGAGTATGTTCGATGTATAGCTAATAACTTTAATTATACTACAACAAAGTATAAGTTATCAATACATACTTGAGGTATACAGTTCCTTGCTTGTGTTAACTTAGTATTTTAGGGCTAGATATAGATCGTTACAACGTTTAATATCCATTTGGGCTTTTTCAAAGCATCTCATTTGCATACATCTTAGGAATTTTCGACTAACAGATTGCCCCTGTGGGCTTACCTTTGATTGAGTTTCAGATCATCATTAATTGAGTTCAGGGTTTCAAAGCCCATTTAACTTCCTCGCCTCGATTTTCGTCCATATAGCCCTCGTTAAGCTTCAAGTTACCTTGGACTTTTGTTGGTGTTAATACGAACTTTCCATCCATTTATATATTATATATGTCCTAGATGGACCCCATTTGACCATGAGTTGTCGGACGTTTAGATCATGCCTGGTGGCAAGATCTAGGACATCCATGTCAACCATAGCAAAGCCTCCCACTTTCCAAGATTTTCTCCACATTTTCGGAGCATTTTCAATCTTAGCGCCACCGCCACTTTGGGCCACCACCAGTGAGGCTCTAGCCACTCTGCGGCCACGAGACCACCACCATTTGAACCACCTATCAGCCAGCTGTCGAACAAGACCTTCCACCAATACCTACACCGTTGCAGTCGCCACTGGCCATTGCCACCATCACCTCCTTTCAAGCCCTTTTTCAAAGCCAGTGACCCTCCTCTGGAGAGGCCAACCACCCATGTATGTTGCATCCTCATGTCACGACAGAGCAATTGAGCCTAGCCCAACCAACTATAGCCACCATAATCATTGCTGACAACTCCACCTATCCCAACAGCGTTTCCACCACTTTATGGCCATTTTCTAACTAGCTAGCAGCAGACTTGGTCGGGCACTACCACCATCATCTTCCTCGTCACCTCCTATGTTGATCACAACTAATTGCGCCCCTAGCCTTGCAGCAGTTGATGTTTTTCGGCAATAGGCACCGCTTGCCCGTTTGATGATTGTTCGCGTGCATAGCCTAGCTTGCATCCACCTTGCCCTAGTCACCCATTTGTTGCCCGCGCCCACCTGCCCTTGTCCGCCCGATTGCACTCGTGTCGGCTCAGTTAGTCCATCCCATCAGTTTAGCTCTCCCAGACTGAGTTGATTTGGCCCACTTGACTCAACAACTTATTTTAACTTGTTTTTATCCAATTTTTGACCGGTTTCGATAATCTAAGACTCCCTATATTAGTTAAGATTTATATTCACATTATTTTACATATTTTGACGTTATGAGTTTTTTTGTTTATTATTTATTTATTTATTCATTATTATTTATTTATTGTTATTTATATATTTATCGTGCATGATGCAAACTTGTAGGATTATTTATTATTATTGATGATGTATTTACTTATATATATTATTTCATTCATGTTTATTACATTATATTCACTTGTTATTGTTTCCTATTGAATCATTTATTTATTTATTGCTTGTGTTCATGTTATTATTTATTTGTGCTCAGTCGTATATTCCTTTATTTGATAGTTATATTAGTATTATACATGATTAATCGTTATTAATTATATGTACATTTATTTACTTAATTATTTATCCATTTAACTAACTAATTTTTTATTTATGTAATTATTTATTTATTTACTTACTTACTTGCTCATCTATGTGTTGATAATTACTCGTGTTTAGTTATATGTTTATAAAGTGTTATTTATATTATTATTATTATTATTCATTATTAATATATTATTTATTTTATGCATTTATTATTAACCTATTGATACACGAGTTTATTTATTTAATTGTTCATTAACTAAATGTTTATTTAATTATTATTCATTATTTATCTATTTGTTCTCACATGTGTTTAGTTTATCATTATTCTTATGGTGATGTTTACTCGTGTATCTATTATTTTATTTATTGTTCTTTTACTTATTTGTAACACCTCAAATCCAGTTCACTTAAGAATTAGATTAAAACTATTACAATCAAATCAAATCGAGTTACGTTTAAATCAATTAATCTGAAAGACTCGAATGAGAAACGGACCAAAGCAACCCTCTTAGCGTCTCGAGAAAGGAAAACATTACTAAATGCACAACCAACACTCAATAGGAAAAGAGTATATTGATGCGTGCAACAACCTAATAAAAAGTTATATGCAATCGCATGACATGAGAACACTCGGTCTTCACGTTAATCATTCAGGTGGCATGAACCGTAAGTTACTCCTGTCCACGTTCCTCTATCACTCACACACATCTTCATCCAAATACGTTTTGCGTACCTTAATTATTCCTCATCATGTTCCAAGATTTTGAGACTTACACGCCTGCAAAAGATTGATAGAATGCCCCAAAGTTAACACATTACACGATGATGATAATAATTTTGTAAGAAATCACAGACCACACATAGCATATTAAGTACACTAACATAGGCTTTAGGGCACCCACTCATCATGTATACATCACATAACCAGTTCCAAAAATAAATGAGTCCCAAAATCCTAAAATACATAAGTCATACAACCCAAATACATGGTTTCAATTTAAAATGTAGCACAATACAAATGTATGTACCATCCCCTGCCATGAGTCTATCAATCCGTCCGCCTTCACCAGTAACAGATATGAGTAGACACCTACATATATATAAAAAAATTGTCAGTAATCAAACAAATTTAATTACTGGTCCAAAAATAACTATTGATAAAACAATATTGACTGATGAGGAACTTAATACTCACAAAAAATCATAATACTTCTAGAAGTTTTGTTAAATTGTGAAAAAATTCGGTAAATAGCCCAACATGAAAGAGATTCAATAAATACCACTAACGTCATCCTATGTCTAAAATTTGGTGAAAATCTCACTTATGGAACCAAACAAAAAATGAAGTAGAAGAGTCATACAGACTAGATAAGTCAAGCTCCTCGTCCTAACTCAGTGAGCTCACTCCTTGTACCCTAGCAAGAGATAAAACACGGATCATGATCGAATCACACCTACACAAATGAAGCAATACCTCTACACGTGCATGATTCAGAATTACTTACCTTAATTATCTTAATTAGTGGACTATTAAACCTCATTATGTAACCGTATTTATGGTTTTGTGTTACAAGGACCCTTAGTAAAAAGTCTCATACCTAGGGTTTTGTCAAAAAGACTTAAGCGGACGATTTTTTTTGGACAGATCAAACAATGTAAAAATAGGCTCAAATTTGAACTAGTGCACCTTAACACTCTAAGTGGTTGTATAAAAATTACCAAGTGTTGGACCATTGGCCAACATGGTAAACAAGGCTCACTAAAGTCGAGCTAAGGTATTGGGAATAATGTTCCAGTGCGACACACCAATTTTACTAAGTGTCATTTATAGGCTTGGAGACTTCAAATTATCTTGGGTAACTGGGTAGTGCGACTTAAGCGGGCGATTTTTGGACAAATCAAACAATGTAAAAATGGGCTCAAATTTGAACTAGTGCACCTTAACACTCTAAGTGGTTGTGTAAAAATTACCAAGTGCTGGACCATGGGCCAACATGGTAAACAAGGCCCACTATAGTCGAGCTAAGGTATTGGGAATAATGTTCCAGTGCTACACATCAATTTTACTAAGTGTCATTCATGGGCTTGGAGACTTCAAATTATCCTCGGTAACTGGGTAGTGCTATTCAACATAGTGGGCTTGAATACAGTAAGATTTGAGGTCTAAACTCAAATTATTTGGGCCTAAGTGGACTTAGAAATTGGAGGTATTGGCTAAGTCATTTTTGGAGTTGGGTAGATGTATTGGGCTTAGAAAAATTTTAAAGCAAGATCTAATGAGTTAAATGCTCCCAGATGGTGTTATAAGGACACAACCAAAAGTGTAGCTAAAATTTCATGCAATTTCCTCACCATTTGTCTTGGGTTTACCCTGCATTGCGTACTCCATAAAACTGATCAAAATAACCATTTAAATGATTTTTAAATTAAACCAAAACCTATAGGTGTATAGTATACAATTATTGAGATTAATCATATTTTTTTAATATTTTATTAACCTCTTTTAACTAACTAACAATGGAGCACAATTTCAGAGCATTACAAAACATACAGGCATCACAATAAATGCACAAAAAATAAGAGTTTTGTTTATGCTATTTAAGTGGTTATCTTAGTGTGAAAATTTTACATGAACAAATCCACACATATCAGCAAGCATGCATAAGGTAGACATTATCAAAAACCTGCATCAAGGTGTAAACATTGGGGAAATGTACAGTTAGGTCACAAGGACCTTGAAAGTTGCCACATTTTTGCCAAGTTTGGCACCTATACTACATCAAAAAAGTCATATCAAATGAAACAATGAACATCAAAGTTCTAGATCTTGATGTCATGAACACACACAAAATAAACCAAAAGCAAAAAAGTTTTCTAGAATGTGACTCATGAATTTTCTACTAGATTTGTGTAAAATAATGACCATCGAGAATTAAAAAATATGTAACAATTAATTTACACATTAAAAAATTATGAAACCACCACCTATTTACTCATATATCACCCATATACAAGGAAACAATTATACAAAAATGTAATAACATGCAGAAACCTAGGTGGATCTAGCACCAAACACATACAACAAACAAGAAGAGGAGGAGGGCTTACCTTCAACAAATTAAGGGGAGGTCTCTTGGGGCTTCCCACCCTATGACTTACAACCCTAGGCCTTGGCTAGGCATGAAAAGCTTGAAGGGATCTAGAAGAGACCAAGGAAGGAAGAGGAGTGACCAAGGAGAGGGAGGAGGGTTGGAGGAGATGAGGAAATGAGTGAAAAATGGGAGGGTGAGGGGAGTTTAAAAGAAAAAGGGAAAGCTCCCAACTACAAAGACATGGTTTGGTGATGTCAAGGTGTCATACTTAAAGAGGTGTAGGTGTCATATTTAATGAGGTATGGGTTGACCCAAAACCCTAAAATATAGGGGTTTTACACTAAAGTGATCAGAATGACTTTGGAAACAGAGTCACAAGCCCATAAGAGCTAAGACGGTTTGAAACGACAAACAATTTAGACTCGTAAAAAACTTAGTCATAAACCTATCTAGACTCAACTCAAAAAAGTTGAAAATAAGAACCAGGATAGTATAGTGTCCAACCAGGCGGTGCTAAGCATCAGGGGAGATTAAGGTCATGACTCACACATACCATACCATACATCTGCACGTGATAAAAAGGCCGGTTAAGTGACTCGATCAGGGTTAAGACCAAACCGAAACTAAAATGTGTGGCAAAAAGCTCAGGTTTTACATCTTCTCTGTATATGTGGTAGTTGGAACAAAAACAGTTGGTTGTAAATTCCAATCCAATGTGGCGGACCACTGACTTTCAATATTACTATTTTTTATTCGGATACTTTGGCATTTAGATGCAACATCCTATTAATACCTCTCACAATCTTATTTTACAGTAGAGCATCAATATACAACTCTTAAATGGAGGAAATTGGAGTGCGAATCCGTAAATCTAAGGAGCATACCACAAGATATTGACATGGAACAATAAAGATTTGTTTAGGGAGGAAATAAACAAATTCATTTATGATTTAAAATTGATATCACTAGGTTTTGATTTACTCAAAATATTGAAAATTCTTTATGAGTATACTAAAATAGGAGGTGATACTAAATTTTTTGTTTTCATGTCGAGGGTATTTTTTGGGTGGAAAATATTACATCTTTTCTCAAGGAACTAAAAAATAATGGAATGATAATTATAAAATAAAAGACCTTGAGTGTTAAGACAAATGCTAACCGTGAAATCTATCTTTCAAAGTAGGCAAACCCGCAACTAATTACATATCCAAGCCTGCAATAGAAGGTAACTTGAGAACATCCATATCTGAAGACAAAAAGAGATACAACAATAGAAGGAACAAAATAAGCCCGTATGAGTTAAGCATGTTTGGAATTCATGAATTGTAGCTTCAAACATAAATAGAAAGAACAAATATATCATGTTTTGCCTGAATTCATGGGGATACCTTTCGTGATGTTACGCCCTTTCTTGTGCTAAAGACATTAGCAAGATGAGAAGATGTAGTATATGTACTTGGGATAAATTCAAATTGAAAACAATAATAATAAAAAGACAAATAAAAGGCTAGGAAAATCAAAAGTATGGCTTATGAAAAAGACAAGGGAGATGGCACCTGCGTTGCACTAACAAATTCTTGGAAACCCAAATATCCTAGTCTCTTCTCATCACCAATACCCTAGACCTTGACAATAATAAGACTGAAAGATAAATAACATAGAATTTAATCAAATAAGAAATGATAACTTTATGATTTTCTCACACACACACACATATTGTTGGGTTTATCCCATATCGGTCATAGAGATTATTGGTGACTTGTATATAAGTTAATGAGAAAACCTTATTTTTTAAGTTAATTTTTGGATTAAGAGAGGCCTGTGACACCTATTGCGGGTTTTTTTTATTGTTTAATGTCCCTTTTAGGGGCTCGAATGGCCCAACAGTAGTTTCGAAACTTAGATAGGGGGCCCAAAGGGCCTAACACACATACATATATAATTAGAGCCCTTTTAACTAATATATATATAATTAGAGCCCTAACACACACACACACACGTGTGTGTGTGTGTGTGTATATATATATATATATATATATAGGGCTGCTATGGTGCGCTGGCGCACCATGCGGCGCCAAATCTGGGCCGCTGGATTGAAATAAAGCGGCCCAGATTTGATAGGCCCCCATACCCGCCCAAGACCCGTCCAAGACCCGCCCGACCGTCTGTCCGCCCGTCCGCCCGCCGCCCGTCCGCTCGTCGACCACCCCCGCCCCCCTTGCCGGCGCCCCCCGGCCGCGGCCCCTTGCCCTGCCCGTCGATCACCCTCGCTCCCGCTGCCGTGGCCCCCTCACCCGCCGCTGCGCCAGCGGCCCCCAAGCCGTCGTCCCCGCCTGCCGCTGCCCGCCACCCTCCCCAAGTGCCGCTCCCTCCCGGCCCCGCCGGCGCCCTCCCCCGCCGGCGCCAAGGCCTGCCGCCACGCCCCCCACCCCGGTTCGCCCCAGCAGCAGGCCCTGGCGCTGGCGGGGAGGGCATCGGCGGGGCCAGGAGGGAGGCGGCGGGATGGGGAGGGAGCGGCGCTTGGGGAGGGTGGCGGGCAGCGGCAGGCGGGGGTGACGGCTCGGGGCCGCTGGCGCGGCGGCGGGTGAGGAGGCTACGGCAGCGGGGGCGAGGGTGATTGACGGGCGGGGCAAGGGGCCGCGGCCGGAGGGGCACCGGCAGGGGGGCGAGGGTGGTCGACAGGCGGATGGGCGCGAGCGGGCGGCAGGCGACGGGCGAACGGACGGTCGGGCGGGTCTTGGACGGGTTTTGGGCGGGTCTAGGGGCTTATCAAATCTGGGCCGCTGGATTTCAATCCAACGGCCCAGATTTGGCGCCGCATGGTGGGCTGCCAAAAAGGGCAGCCCACCATAGAATTTCTATATATATATATATAATTAGAGCCCTTTTAACTAATTTTCTCACTATTTCAATAATTCATTTTATCACTTGGGAGTACTACTAAATATTCTTGTATGTTTATGACTGATAGCAAATTAGAAGATGTTTTAAGGTGTATATAGATATATATATATATATATATATATATATATATAAATAAAAGTAGATCTCTAACAATATTCATAACCCAAGCGCACAATACAAAAGACGAGGAGATTGGGAAATGTCAGACGTGATAAAAGAGGAGAAAATGGAAATGAGAGAAAAAACTTGTTTAAGCTGGGACCATGATAATTTGGACACGGAGAAAAAATTGACAGAATCTGGTCCGGTGATCCGGCCGTCGCATCAACAGAGACAAGTATGATAAGAGTAAGAGAAAAAGTGTAAACAAACTCGAAAGCCAAACTAAAACAAAACCTGAATCGACATAATCAAACCATAGGACGTAGATCTGTCGACGTTCACGGTAGCAAGCAGCAAGCACTCCCTCGTAAATATGCAGAATTCAGAAGTGCAGCAGCGAACGAATTGGAAGTACAGAAAACAAATAGAAAAGAAGATACGTACAAAGTGGAGGGAGAAAGAAAGAGAGGGAAAGAGAACAGTGAAAGAGAAAGCGAGAAAGGAAAAAAAACCGGTCCAAACTAACCTGCGCCGTCGCCGAGAAAGCGGCGAAGGGAACATCGGGTTGAGGTGTAGAGACTAGTTTTTCGACGTTGTTCAGAAGCCATTAACTCAGAACGTTTTTTGTATCGTCGTTTCACAGCATGACTGATATTATCAGTTTTTTTCAAACACCGATACGCCATTCGTCCAACACGTTTTATACGCCCACAAAATAATATTTTTCCCTTTTTGAGACCATTTTAAAGATTTATTATAAGATTAAAAATATCCGTATCCACTCCAACGACAATCAAAGCTACAATCTACACACTTTATTCACCCATGCTTACATCAGTTTCTCGATTCTTTTATAAACAAGTAAAAAACATAAAAACAAACAATAATTTTCCTCTTCCACTCATAATTTTTTGTTTTGTTTATTTATCCTCGACTCAATCAACTATTTTACCATTTATACATCTTCTATATTTTTTTAAAAATTTTAAGGCATACAACAGTTATTTTCTTTTTAAAAGAGACTAATTTTTTATTTTGCCTTGGGTTTCTCTAGGTTTACTATATATATATATATATATATATATATATATATATATATTGATAAAATAAAAATAATGTTTATTATCATAAATTTAATAAAATACATAATGTAAGTTTTAATTATTATCATGTTTATTTATAAAATAATTTTGCTTGTATGAGTATTATTATTCATCGGTCAATTGTATAAGATTTAATTTAATACTTATCATCGATGTTGAGACAAAAATTTAAATTTAAATTGGTATTTTATTTAATACTTTTAATAACATATTTTTGTATATTTACTCTTAGTTCTGGATGCGTACCAAATTTTGAAAGGCCCAATCTATCTATATCTATTTAATGAAAGCAGTTTCTTAAAGGATCCTTTACAGCGCTTTTAATCCATGATCCGCCTATAATAAATTTGCAATGTGTTGTTAAGTATTATTACAATATTGTACCTCTCCTTATTATGAATTTCCTAAATAAATATTTACTTTAAAATTAATTTTACACTTTTCACAAAAAATTCAAGTATTTTTACAATTTTAAATGTGAGATTCTTCAACAGACTTTTACATTTAATATCTATTTGGATAAGATGTTATCTAAGTGAAAATAAATTGATTGTATATATTTAATTTGACTAATAACTTTCAAATAGATGACTAATTGTAACACCCCAAATCCGGTCCACACTCGTGAACCGAACCGGCATGTTACTGGCCCCGGTTAGGTCGGCTAACCCGAACCTAACTCATACGGATCCAATCTCGGCGTCTTAAGATGAAGATACAACTCTCAAAGCATGGATGAATACACAAACCCTAACATGGTACTACGTGAATGACATACAAATCAGAGTGCACACCAAGACAATCCCGATAAAAATTAATGAAAACTTTGAAATATAACGGATAGAGTTTCCCCTAAAAATGCAATTAGGGGCCACCCTGTCAAATATACATATGCAAATATATATCTAACCATATATCAAATAATTTCATTCATATAAAATATAAAATCTAACATGCTGTAACTTATTTTAAAACTTGGGTCTCAACCCACTCCGCTGCGCAACTCTGATCATATTTTGCATTCTGTTATCGTGTCTTAACATTTCATTCATATCATATCATCATGCTCAAACATTTACTCATAGCATGTGTATAAAATAACATCATAAACAAACATTAAATATTTAATCACCCAATGTGTGTGTGCAGAAGACCTTATTGCTCCTCCGTCCCAGCTGGCTCATCCATCTCGTGCTTATCACCTACATATATATAAGAAAAACCGTCAGTAACAAGCGTTACTGGTCCGGAAAATAAAATAACTATAACAAACTGGCTATGAGAGCATACTCTCATATATTCTGATAACTCATTCTGTTCTGCTGTATTCATGACGTTATCATCATATACTTGGGTACGCATGACCCTCATAGCTCATACACGCGACTGACATCGGCTCAGTACACGTGTCCTGAAACTGACTCAACTCGAAAAATAACGGTCGACCCGACCGGTTCTGAATATAAAACCCTGACTCGAATCGTGGGTTTTACAACCTTCCCTCCTTATAAAAATTTCGTCCTCGAAATTTTAACTCAAGGAGGTTCTGCTAAACTACTACCTGGAGCTGGATACACATCTGTTGTATCCTCTACTCTTCGATAGCCATATACATCCTTACTGATTATAGCTGCACTGTCATGGCGGTTCTACTTCTGATGTTGTCAATATCCACATTCTGTTTCTAAGCTGTCTATGCCTATTCTGATATGACCATCATTCTTCTCTTATGTTCTAATCACTGCTGCTAACTCGCCGAAAAAAAACCCTAGGTCACCCCTAAGGGCCTATTGGGTTGGTCAAGCAGATACTCTAGAGTATCGCAAGGTTCTAATCGGGGCTATGTCTGGAAAACTACGCCGAGGGTAAAACCTACCTGCTAACATCTACCCATGCCCCTCTAATCGTCGTCTGTGAACAGTCACCTACATGTACTCGCAGGAACTCTACTCTAGGTCCTACAGTCACCTCAAGGCCTGCTATGAGTCTCCTGCTAAGTACGGTGGATACCCTAATGAGCTGCACGGCTCACTGTCGCCAGTCTAGGTCCAACTCTCAGGTGTCCCTATACAAGGAACTGAACCGCTCACTTGGTTATAGTTGACTCGGTCCTGAGTCATGTATCTCACTCTGTTCTATAAGAGAACAAGGGTAGCTGCTATGACTCTACTGCATACTATGGCTCAGGTGGCTATCCATACAACTACTAACTACTGCTGAAAGGAGGCGAGAACACCTGTACATATACAGCGTGTCTCAAGGAGTATGATAACATACTCTGTATGGGACTGTGGAGTCTGCATCTGGTCTGTGGCATGTGCTCTGTGCTCTGGTCAATGTATACTCATCTCAATCCTCTGGATAAACTGATGGTAGAACTGATACATACAAGGTGAGTGGGAATCCTCAAGTGAAAACTCTACTATGTCTGACATCTCTTGGTTATAGGAAGGGAGGCTGAATCTCATGAAAATCTAATCACACTGCTCAAGAACTCTCAATGGGGACATCTCATCCTCACATGTAATATCTGATGCTAGGTAAACTGGGGATCCTGGGACCTGTGGGTTATGGGCCCACACGCTTCTGCTGCACAACTCTTATCTATGGTAAGGTTAAGGTCTCATGCAAATGGCAGGGGATAAAATCCCTATGTAACATAATGGGTGGCCCAAAATATTGGTAGGTCTGTGGACTTGTCTCTAAGATCACCACAATTCACTATGCCACAGGTGATCAAGCTGTGGAATAGTCAATCAATGACGAATCTCAAAAACGGCTCCTAATTGGCTCTAGTTTAATCAGCTAACAGTAGGCACGTGTTTCTCGATACCGTACTAGTCACGCACTTCTAAACGGGCGGGGCTCAAACGACCCAAGGAACCACTGTCTCCCCTCAAGTCTACGGGGACTTATAGTGAGGTTTGACGCATGTCTCGTCCGCTCTTCAGTGGTGTGTGACCTGCCGTCCCGTACCGATTTGTAGTACTAATCTCAACTCACATGACTACTACCGCTGTGGTAGACTCTCAAGCAAGGCTATAAATAAAGATGAGCATACACTGATATACTCCATCTGGTCCACTCTCATGTTGGGGTGAAATCCTCCTCGGAAGATCGATCTGCAAACATCTACCTATACTGTAAACCCTAATCAGTACCATAGAGGTACCTCTATACTCGGGCAAGGCTCAACCCTATGTCTCAAGGTAAGGACCTAATTGTGCTGGCAAAACACAAGGGGATCGCTATCTCTCGGGAAAACACTCTCGCTGAACCCTCTATCCATGCCCAATACTCTAATACAAGTCTAACCCTTATCGCCTACTGGCCCATCGCTTCATGGGTTAAACTGCATGTGATCATCTACTAACCATCTGATCTATGTATGCTGGTTGTGACCCATGGATCATGCAGTCTACACAATCTGATCATTGTGACCGTCTCATCTGGAGGTCACTCTGTCATGTTCCCTGACTCTGTCCATACGCATCCCTATGAGACTGTAACTAACAGTGTCTGATGGGGACATCTTGCAATATTCATCTGACCCAATGATGTTAGGTCAAGACAATGATTGCAAGAGAACTGTGAAGTGGAATCTTATGCCATCTCATCCAAATAACCTCCGTTTTCCTTAACCCTTTTCTATTCTGCTGACTTCACTGTAACTATTCCTTGTTCCTCAACTCTAGTCCTACTAAACCTTAACTAATCTACTCGGTCGGTGGATGAGCAATACACGGACGGCGGTAGTGCATCTTCGGTCGGTGGTGGTACATCTCGAACGACGGTTGTGCACTCGGCGGTAGTTGTGTGACTCGGTCGGCGGTCGTGCAACTCGGTCGGTGGTTGTGCAACTCGGTCGGTGGTTGCGCACTCGGTCGGTGGTTGCGCACTCGGTCGGTGGTTGCGCACTCGGTCGGTGGTTGCGCACTCGGTCGGTGGTTGTGCACTCGGTCGGTGGTTGTGTACTCGGTCGGCGGTTGTGCAACTCTGTCGGTGATAATTCTATCTAGATGCTAAATTCTGATCTGGATCATATACATCATAAATCCATTCTACTATCTCTAACATATCTTGGCTACTAACAACTAGGCTCAGGTTGTCCAACCATACGTGTCTAATCCAGAGGGGTTTGGATCATGTGCTGACGCATATGATGGTAAATCTATGCTGAACTCACTGTAATCTCTTCAAATCTGGAGTGGCTACTTTCATCAGTGCTGACTGGCCTTCAATAGTAATCCTGATCTTTTCCTCATCATATCGAGACCTCTGTCTGGTAAAGTGAAGCCAAAACTGCTACCAGCAGGTCATAAACTAATGGAGGAGGGGATGTGGTGAAGTACCCATTGGACTGCCGATCCACCTCGCTACTCATCCTCATTCATCACTATCTTCTGGAAGTGGTCCATCTCATGTATCAACTAGCTTGCTAATATCTCTATACTTCAAGCTCCTTATTATTACCTATTTTCTTTTTAACTCATTCCTATCATGTACACCATGTCCCATGGAAATAGGACTGATGTGGTGACATACAAAGGACGGACACCTGGTCAACATCCAATCAATCCAAATCTCTTGTGCGATGGACAAAACTAGTGGGTCTCTAAGCCCATCGTGACAAGCCTGTCAGATTCCTGCTGACAGCTACTGACATCCAAATCTGGTATAAGATTGGAACTTATACCCATTCTACCCCTACTAGCACTACACATACCTTGCTCACATCTAACTTACCAACTGTCTGATATCATCCCATAGAAATGACCTGTCAACTCAACTAAGGTCAGTTCCACATAATTCTGATCCAGTCCTGAATACACTGTTATCCAAACAACTTGTGAAGAAAATCTGCATCTAAAGAAAACATACGAAAACATACCTGCCAGCTGGACTCGGAGCAGTCTTTGCACACACATCACCTATAAAAGTATCATACATCTTAATCGGCCGAGAGTGGCTCTGATACCAATGTTGTAACACCCCAAATCCGGTCCACACTCGTGAACCGAACCGGCATGTTACCGGCCCCGGTTAGGTCGGCTAACCCGAACCTAACTCATACGGATCCAATCTCGGCGTCTTAAGATGAAGATACAACTCTCAAAGCATGGATGAATACACAAACCCTAACATGGTACTACGTGAATGACATACAAATCAGAGTGCACACCAAGACAATCCCGATAAAAATTAATGAAAACTTTGAAATATAACGGATAGAGTTTCCCCTAAAAATGCAATTAGGGGCCACCCTGTCAAATATACATATGCAAATATATATCTAACCATATATCAAATAATTTCATTCATATAAAATATAAAATCTAACATGCTGTAACTTATTTTAAAACTTGGGTCTCAACCCACTCCGCTGCGCAACTCTGATCATATTTTGCATTCTGTTATCGTGTCTTAACATTTCATTCATATCATATCATCATGCTCAAACATTTACTCATAGCATGTGTATAAAATAACATCATAAACAAACATTAAATATTTAATCACCCAATGTGTGTGTGCAGAAGACCTTATTGCTCCTCCGTCCCAGCTGGCTCATCCATCTCGTGCTTATCACCTACATATATATAAGAAAAACGTCAGTAACAAGCGTTACTGGTCCGGAAAATAAAATAACTATAACAAACTGGCTATGAGAGCAAACTCTCATCTGAAAGAAAACATCATACTCCACGTGAACACTCTGAAGGGCACTACTGAGGAGCCACTGGGCTGCAGACCCGGTAGCATCCCGAACTTACTGCTCTGCTGCTGGTACTGTGCTACTCTCAGCACTTCTTTTTCAGTACTTCTCATGAAACTTTATCCTAAGCCCTCTCCGAACCTCCATATCTCTCCTGGCCTTGAGCACGAAGGCCGAGTACTCTCAGGCAGTCGCCTTTAGTACCCTTTGAACCACAAGTCCGGACATGCGCTGTACTAAACAGTACCCGTAAACCTCCACGTTCTCCGGGTGTGAGGAACTCAAACGCGGAGTTGTCAGGATCCCTCGGGAATGGAACAGTCCGCTGGCACTAATCCAGAGCCCGCTTTGACTGTCACGGCATCCTCTGCATGGTACGTGCAGTCGGTTTCTCCATCTCTCGTCTCACTGAAAACTCGATAAAACTATATATATAGGCCTGGGAAGGGATTCATATAATAGGCCCGAAGGCAACTTGTGGTGGATCTTGTTTTCGAAATCATCCTCGAGGGATCTCATCCTCGAGGGGTTATTAATCCGGAAATATTCGATTAAATGGCCCGAGTTAAGTGGGATCCAATAAAACGCCACTTAACCCGCCCTGCAATAATAAAATAAACATACAATGGAAGAGCGTAAAACAAGACGAGTCCTAAACGGACCTGGTGGAAGCTCCAAGCGTGTCATCGCGCCTAGGCGGCGAGCTCCTACTTCGTACCTACACATCAAAACTAGATACTAACGCCCGCTAACTAAATGATGCATCAAACTCAACAAACATCACCCAATACGAATAACATCCATCAACAATCAAGTAATCATAATGTAAAAATAATTCTACGTCATCCTATTCATACCAATTTTATACTGTTTTTCTAAGTTACGTCATACTCGATTAACATGCTCATATTTACTTATCTCACTAGACTACTTATCCTCCATTCACTATCAATCACATCATGTAACTTCATTCATACTCTGACATTCATCATGATAATTAATCAACCCTAGCATGCTATGCTAACAATTATCATCAATTTTAAATAAATCAATCGGAGGTAATTATACCTCACGTCGTCGGCAATCGGCGACGGCTAGGGTTCCGTCGCGCGTCTCGGAGCTCAAATTTGGCGCTCATCGGCGTCCGAAGCTCGATCGGGCTCCACTGGGTGAGCCCCGCGGAAGATCCGGTGAATTCCGGCGAATTCCAGAAATTCCGATTTTTCGGCGGTTTTCCGGCAGCTACTGGCGGTTTTCCGGCGACTTCCGGTGGTTTTCCGGCAACCATCGCCTACGGCGCCTACTAGTCGGAAAGGGGTCGTGTTGGGTACCCTCGGAACCGGCTCGGCGAGCCCGACTCATCTATGGCCTCAACATGGTCGACGGAGTTGGCGGCTCGCCGGAAAATGGTCAAAACAGTGGTGGCGGCGGTGGGTGACTCGATCCGGCCGGGATGGGCGGCGCTGGCCTCCGTTCCGGTCGGGGACGGTCGTGGGTTGGTCGAAGACGTCGAGGTGACCACTCGATCACGGCGGCGACGGTCGCCGGCGGCGAAATCGGCAACGCGAAGCACAACGCGGGCGCGGCGATTGGCGAGGCGTTCCGGCGTCGCGGCGGCCACATGGTGGCCGGACCTGGTCGGGGCGGCAGGCCGACGTTGTCGCCGAGCTGGGCGGCGTCGGTCGACGGCCGGGCGGCGCCGACAGCGGCGGCGGTGGCGCGCGAACAGGGGCGGCGCGGGCGAGGGTTTGGGCGCGGGGGAAGAAAAAGTCGGGGTGAAAATGGGTGGCAAACTCGTAAATAATACTTGACTCGTCTCCGGCTCGAGTCAAGTATCATAACTAACTCGTATTAAATCCTAAAAAAATTCATAAAAATCGGGAAAAATCCCGTAAAATCAAACAACACCAAAAAAATTATAATGATATGCTCTAGAACTATCAACCCACCCAAAATGCCCGCGACGCGTCCTAACGCGGTAAACGGCCTAAAACTAATTCTACGATCCACTATATATAAAATAAAAAAATCACTGGCATACTCTCATATATTCTGATAACTCATTCTGTTCTGCTGTATTCATGACGTTATCATCATATACTTGGGTACGCATGACCCTCATAGCTCATACACGCGACTGACATCGGCTCAGTACACGTGTCCTGAAACTGACTCAACTCGAAAAATAACGGTCGACCCGACCGGTTCTGAATATAAAACCCTGACTCGAATCGTGGGTTTTACACTAATAACTTTCAAATACATAATATACCATTTTTAATTATCCTTATGAAGAATATATTAATTAACTAGCCAAAGATCACACAATGTGCAGGATACATTAAAAACTTATTAACAACATATATTAAGAATATACAAACTTAATTTCAAAAAATATTACCATATTATTTTTAAATAAAAATGATGAATATTTATTTAATTTTAACAAAAAAATAGTTGAATGCAAATATTGGAAGTGATATTAATTTTAATTAGCAAAAAATGATAATTGAATGTGATGTTTTTTTAAAATTCAATCAAATAGAGTCATTTTATCATGATAAATTAATTAAATAAATAAAATATGTAAAAATCTATATTAAGTATTATTATTATGTAACAAACTTTAATTTGAGTAGTATAGTTACTAATGCATTCAAATTTATCAAATCTTTGTAAAATTCTTAATTTTGGTCAAATTATAATCTAACATTTTCTTAATAATAATAATAATAATAATTTTAAATTAAATAGGTAATAATGAGCCCATAAAATTATTGCAGGATTAAAAGAAGCTGCAATATAAAAACTGCTAAAACATAAGAAACCTTAGCGCTTTGATGTAGTAATGTACATTGAAAATTTTAATTTAAATATGACTAGGTTTAGTAAATTTTATTTTTATCACAAGTACATAAAAAATAGTAAAAATTCTAATTAATTTATATGTTTATAAAAAATAAGTAAGAATCTACAACTAAATTAAGATATCCAATCCAAGACAAATCACATATAATCATCATTCATATAACCAAAAATAATTAAAAATCAATTAAAATTATAAATAAAATATTCTAATTAAAACTCAAATATACTATTATAGATTATACAATTTTCAGTCACTCTTATTAAGAATATATCAATCAATTGTAGTGCATATTGAAAAATTAAATTACAAAATAATAAAGCATATAGATATTATTATTTCTAAATCATTTATTAGTATAATAGTATTAATATTATTTTGAATAATATTATTTATTGTAATGTTTATTTAAGTATATATTGTTTATCTAAATTATTAAAAATATAATTACTTGGTGGTGATTTTTAAACTCTCAAAAAGGTGATTTTACGATTATGCAGACTGCACCATGCATAAGGTTGTTCAAAGCTATCTGATCGACTCAAATTGAAACATAACTCGAAATCAAACTAGTTGAGCTTGAGCTCATACATTCTCAATTCGGCTCTACTCGAAACTCGATACTTTTTATAAAGAATAAGATTTTTGACTAAATTTATCTTAATTTTTTTATATAAATATAATTAAATTATAAAATATCATTATATGATAATAATTTAAATAAAAATATGCATGATTTAATTATATCTCATGCTAATTATGTCAAAATTAAAATATTTTAATTATAAATTAAATTTTAGTATGAATTATACAAAAAATATATGATTAAATGCAAATCAAACTAGTTCAAATTCAAATCAACGCGTGCAATTATTAGTTAGACTCGGACATAAAATCAAACTAGCCGAACTTGAACTAAGCAAAACTCGACTTGACCCATCCGACGAGCACCCCTAACCATGTGTATTCCGAAGTGTGAAAGAAAATAGGGAGGAAAAGGAAATGTGAAATGAAAAGATGGAAGTGCTGTATGAGGGAAAACGTGAGGGCAGATATAGATAAGTTCAACCCTCATAGCATTAAATATAGAGAAATTACAATTTATCGAGAGTCCCTTAATATTGGTCAAAGATGTTCAACCATCAACATTCCATTCGAACACAAAAGGAAACGAAAGATAAAGAATACTTTCCCACCCACTCAAAAGCTTTTTACTAAAATCACACCAGCTTAAAAAGTCAAAGGCGGTCATTCAATAATTTTGGGACGAGTATTTTTCGTCTACTCTAACTATTAACTATTAATTAGTTATTAATAATTAATTAAATAATTAATTAAAAGGAAAATTAAAAACTGTTCTACAACAAAAAATAAAAGATTCTACTAATCAAAACAAAAATAAACCCAATTATTATAATTTATCTCTTATTCAATAAGTTTTTAATTGAACTCGCGGACAAATAGCCGTGCCTTTCGAACTGCCTTAACAAAACCATGTAACAAAGTAGAAGTTAGATGAATAATCTGGAAGCCTCTGTGTAAAAAATAAGAACAGACACGAGGCCAGTTTGAATGTAATATGCATTATTATGAACATGGATTTCAGGATATTATATGCTAAGCTGCTACGCTCAGTTATCATAACTTCTCTTCAAGACACCTTTGCCCAAGCTAATCAGATCAGCAGTGGTGCTACACAGTTGACACACAGCTCTTCGTGCTTCAAACCACCGGGGCTGGCATCTCAAGGTGCACGGTTTATCATTTTACAACAACAATTTCTGCTGACTACCTTCATATGCCGCCTTACACGACATTTACTACGGAAGTATCGGCTTTTATCAAATTTTGCCCCCCGACTAAGTTTAACAGCCATTGCCATATTGAAGAGACTAAGCTGGGAGTGGTAACTCTCGTAATTTAAGGCCTTCACGAAGTCATCCAGCCGACATCATTTCATGTCAATCATCAAGTATTTTATTTGCGAGCCACTGGTGCTCATCTTCAAGCAAGGACATAACTGGGATCCCCATCGTCGAGAAGCTTGAGCAGACAACTTGCACTTCATCTGCCACATCAAAGTTCCTCCTTCCATTCTCCTACACACGAGTCAATTTGTGAGGCAATATATCCAATATTCCTATCAAGCATAAACCAATATCATCACAACCATTTATATATTAAATGCTCACGTAATCCAAACAAAAGTTCACAATTATGTAAACACAGAATATGATTAAAGATTATAAGCTGCACACTCTAAAGTGTTTCCTTACTAGCACAAAGGAAAAGCTTCAAAACCCCATGTCATCATGCATGCATATTTCAAGAAAATATTCACAACCGCATACCTCAAATCTGTACATGCTACGTATTCCATTACCCAACTCAAGAACAAGACCATGGGCTTGTACTTGCATAACTTCAGCAGAAAACTGATCTCCGAGTTTTAAAGTTCTCGCTGTAACAGACACATTACTGGGGGCACTTGCAACATTGATTTCCTCTTGAAAGCTAGCAACGCTTTTTAGAGACTGTACGGTTTTCTCCCCTTTTTCTGTGTGTCTTGAGCTTGTGACTTCATTATTCGATGCCAAGGTTTTACCAATATCTCCAAAAATCTCAGCCAGCTGAGGTGAAATCTTTTTCTGAGCTGATCCGTTAAGCATTGGACGCATCAAAGAAGAAGATTTCGTGTTCTTCACAGCTTTAGTCTCAAAAGATTGAGTGGCGGAACTATCTTGTGCCTCACATTCTGTGACACTTCTGATAATCACGGGTCTCACTAGTTTCCTCCTTGCTCCCTATTGAAAACTCCATAGAACTTTCATTTGAAACTGCTACAGCCTCTGGTGCTGCCCCAGTTTTAACCAGTTGCTCAATAGACTGGTCATTGGAGTTTTCTGCTCCCGAATTCTTACCCTCACTTGAATGTGGCAGAGGTAATGTAGCCTTCAAAGATAGCTTAATAGTGCCCCTAACATCTTGTCCAATACACACCAATGAAAGCTCCTGCCCTATTGATAAAAAATCAGAAACCCGCAAGACCTGTAAATAGAATGTAAGAAAACTTTTGCTAAGCCTTTAGACCATAAAAAGAGGTGACTAATCAAAAGCATTATAAGTGAAACAAATAATCATTGAGCACTGGCGGTATCATCAACCTTGTGAAAATTTTAGAACAACTATTAGGAAGAAGAATTTAGATGGGAGAAATCAAATCATATGCCTAAGAATGTTCACCAAACAATATATATATACACGTGATTAGCTGCAATGCGCTGCCATGATCTGGCAGCGCATGGATTCAGGGCCGTTGGATCTGATCCAACGGCCCACAACACCCAACCAACCCCCCCCTCCCCCAACCTCATCCCTGGCGCAGCCCCCCACTGGCATGGCCATGGCCCGCCTGCCCGCCCCTCGGCCGCGGCCCCGCCACCCCTCGGCTGTGGCCCCCTGCCGCCCCTCGGCCACAACCCCCAGCCCCCACCCGTGGCCACCTGCCACCGCCCCCCGCCACCATTGGCCCTAAACCATCTGCCGCCCCATGCCACCATCGCCCTCGCTGCCGCAGGCCCTGACCCAGCTACCACCCCATACCACCACCACCCACCGCCACCGCTCTCACCACTACCCCCGCCACTGTTCGCAGCCGCGGCTGGGCTCAACTCGAGTAAAAAAATTAGACTTGGTCTCGACTTAAGTCAAGTAAATAAAAAATTGACTCTATTATCGACTCAAGTCAAGTCAAGTCAATAATTGACTCAGTATCAACTTGAGTTAAGTCAATAAATAATTGACTCGATATCAACTCGAATCAAGTCAATAATAAATTAACTCGGTATCGACTCGAATTAAGTCAATAAAAAATTGACTTGATCTCGACTCGAATCAAGTAAATAAAAAATTGATTCGTTATCGACTCAAGTCAAGTCAAAAAATAATTGACTCAGTATCGACTCGAGTTAAGTCAATAAATAATTGACTCAATATCGACTTGAGTCAAGTCAATAACAAATTAACTCGTTATCGACTCGAGTCAAGTAATTAAAAAATTGACTCGGTATCGACTCGAGTCAAGCCAATAAAAAATTGACTCGGTCCCGACTCGAGTCAATATTCTGAAATAATACTTCCTAACTTGATAAACAATTGAAAATTTAATTTTGCAATCAACTATAAATTACAAAAAAATGGCAGACTCTTATATAATCTAATAACATTTAAATTATGTTGATTAAGTCGGCAACACATCAAAATCAAAATAGATGAGAGTCATCTCATTTAACTTTCTTCCACGTGATGAATAAAAGTACAAACTTACAAGTTACAAATTTGTCAAGTTCGATTAAAGTCGATAACAATTCATGGAAACAAGTTACAAATCACTAGCATTATACAGTCGGAGCTATCACCCTTCCAAATTTGGAGCTATCATAGTCATTCTACATCACTGTTTGAGATTCGCCATCACCGCACTGACGCCCCTAAATAGATGCCACGACTCCACTTTCAAATGGAACATTTTTTTTCCTACATATTTAAAAATGAAATATAGAAAATAATCACATAAATTATATATAACAAAGATCAAAACAAGGGTTGTGTTAGACAACATTACCGATGTGCTACAATTGCAGGGCAAGTGTGCTTATCATGCCCAACTACCCGTTTATTGCAACCATGGCATAGCCTGTTTTTTACCATATGGTCCATTGCAAGTTCTTTATCACTCTTCCATCTTTTACCATTTCCTTTTGTCTTTATTGTGCCGGTGGATGTACTTGTATTCCATGATATGGATCATCTACCACATCTTCTACCAATTTCTCTATCTCTAAAAGTTTTTACTTGGTAAGGTTAAATTTCTCATATGATGAATATGCGTTTTGGGCCCATCGATTAAATATATAGTACAATTCTCCTTAATTAGATAATATAGTTTTATTGCAAACACCACAAAGTTCCTGTAACACTAAATCCGGTTCACGCTCGTGAACCGAACCGGTATGTTACAGGCCCCGGTTAGGTCGGCTAACCCAAACCTAACTCATACGGATCCAATCTCGGCGTCTTAAAATGAAGATACAACTCTCAAAGTACGAATGAATGCACAAACCCTAACATGGTACTACATGAATGACATGCAATTCAAACACACACCAATACAATTACGATCAAATTCAATGAAAATTCTAAAATAAAACGGACAGAATCTCCCCTAAAAGTGCAATCAGGGTCCACCCTGTCAAAACAATATACACCAATATATATATATGCATATATCAACAATTTTAATCACACATAATCTAATATACCACATAATCACATATATCAACAATTTTAATATCAACAATGCACCTCCGTCCAAACTAGCTCCTCCAACTCGTAATTGTTACCTACATATAATATAAAAACACGTCAGTAACAAGTGTGACTGGTCCGAAAAATAAAATAACTATAACAAACTGCCTTTGAGAGCAAACTCTCATATGAGAGAAAACATCATATACTCCACGTGAACACTCTTAAGGGCACTACTGAGGAGCCACTGGGCTGCAGACCCGGTAGCATCCCGAACTTACTGATCTGCTGCTGGTACTATGCCGCTCTCGGCACTTCTTTTCAGTACTTCTCGTGAAACTTTATCCTAAGCCCTCTCCTTACCTCCATATTTCTCCTGGCCTTGAGCACGAAAGCCGAGTACTCTCAGGCAGTCACCTTTAGTACCCTTTGAACCACAAGTCCGAACATGCGTTGTACTAAACAATACCTGTTAACCTCCACGTTCTCCGGGTGTGAGGAACTCAAACGCGGAGTTGTCGGGATCCCTCGGGAATGGAACAGTTCGCTAGCACTAATCCAGAGCTCGCTTTGACTGTCACGGCATCTGCTCATGGTACGTGCAGTCGGTTTCTTCATCTCTCGTCTCACTGAAAACACGAAAACTATATATATATAGGGCTGGGTAAGGATTTATA
This sequence comes from Piper betle, assembly GCA_033002965.1. NCBI lineage: Eukaryota > Viridiplantae > Streptophyta > Magnoliopsida > Piperales > Piperaceae > Piper > Piper betle. Next base: position 168,190 of record JAURVB010003592.1, read on the forward strand.
TAATAGGCCCGAAGACAACTTGTGGTGGATCTTGTTTTCGAAATCATCCTCTAGGGATCTCATCCTCGAGGGTTTATTAATCCAGAAATCTGTTCGGCTAGATGGCCCGAGTTAAGTGGGATTCAATAAAACGCCACTTAACCCGTCCTGCAAATGATAAGATAAACATACAATAGAAAGACGTAAAACAAAGTCGAGTCCTAAACGGACCTGGTAGAAGCTCCAAGCGTATCATCGCGCCTAGGCGGCGAGCTCTTACTCCGTCCCTACACATCAAAACTAAATACTAACGCCCGCTAACTAAATGATGCATCAAACGTAATGAACATCACACACAATTCAATCATCAACCATAACAAGCAACAATTATAAATGTGAAAGTAATTCCAACTTATCCTATTAATATCAATCTAATTATATTTCCTAAGTTACGTTGTACTCGATTATCATGCTCAAATTTACTTTAGTTCATCAGATCACTTAACTATCATTCCCTGTTAATCACATCGTGCACATCTTTACTTCATTCATAATCTGGCATTCATCATGACAACTAGTTAATTCTAGCATGCTATGCTAACAATCATAATCAATTTTAAATAACTCAATCGGAGGTAATTATACCTCACATAGTCGGCAATCGGCGACGGCTAGGGTTCCGTTGCGTGTCTCGGAGCTCAAATTTGGCGCTCATCGGCGTCTGAAGCTCGAATGGGCTCGACTGGGTGAGCCCCGCGAAAGATCCGGTGAATTCCGGCGAATTCCAGAAATTTCGATTTTTCGACGGTTTTCGACGGTTTTCCGGCAGCTTCTGGCGGTTTTCGGCGACAGTCGCCGGCGGCGTCTACTGGCCGAAAAGTGGTCGTGTTGGGTACCCTTGGAACCGGCTCGGCGAGCCCGACTCATCTACGAGGTCGACGCGGCCAACAGAGGTGGCGGCTCACCGGATAATGCATAAAACCGAGCCGGCGGTGATGGTGGCTAGATCCGGCCGGCCACGGCGGCGATGGCCTCCGTTCCGGTCGGGGAAGGTCGCTGGAGGGCTGAGGGTGCTGAGGCGACCGACCGATCACGGCGGTGCTGATCGCCGACAGCGGAATCGGCGACGAAGCGCAACGCGGGCTCTGCGTCGCGGCGTGGCTTCCTCGCGTCGCTACGGCCCGATGGGGGTCGGACTTGGTCTGGGCAGCACGACGACGTCATCGCGGGGCTAGCGGCGACGATCAGCAACCGGGCGGCGCCGGCAGGGGCGGCGGTGACGCACACAAGGGTTGCGTCGGGCAAGGGTTTGGGGAAGAATGAAGGGCACGGGGGTGTGTGGTGGCAAAGTCGTAAATATTACTTGACTCGTCTCCGACTCGAGTCAAAATAATATTTAAGTCGTAAAAATTCCAAAAAATTTTGGGAAAAATCCCATAAAATCAAACAACACAAAAAAATCATAATGATATGCTCTATAACTATCAACCCACCCAAAATGCCCGTAACGCGTCCTAACGCGGTAAACGGCCTAAAACTAATTCTACGATCCATTACATATCATAATAAAAAAATGAACTGCATACTCTCATATATTCTGATAACTCATTCTTTTCTGCTGTGTTCATGACGTTATCATCATATACTTGGGTACACATGACCCTCATGGCTCATACACGAGACCGGCGTCGGCTCAGTACACGTGTTCTGAAACTGATTCGACTCGAAAATAACAGTCAAACCGACCGGTTCTGAACATAAAACCCTGACTCGAATCGCGGGTTTTACAGTTCCACTCCATCACCATCAAAAACAACTTCCTTTGCTATTTCAAATGTCCATCTCTTCATGATATAGAGTTCAGGAAAAATATCTCCCTCATTCAATCTCAGTACATATAGCAAATGCCTACATGGAATACCTTCACCTTCTAAAAGTTGACAACTACATGCACATCTACTGTCAACTCCCTTGTAAGTAACATGTGCAACCAACTTTTTATTATTTCTACGACATGTTACATCATACCGTTCAACATCCTCCTCATCTAATTTCTTACGAGATGAGTAACAAACTAAACTATATTGTAATTCTTCTTGAAACTTATAAAATATTTTTCGTATAAACCTTTGTCATCTTAGATTTCATCTTGAATGGAGTGACCAATTTGGGGTTTTTATATGAGTTTTCATAAGATTCTTTAGCCTCGTTCAATCTTTGTATTTTGATAGCTCACTCAAATCTATGTATAAACTCAATAAGGCTATTTTTTTATTCATATACCTTGAGTAAAATGAGTTTTAAGATTCACTTCATTCTGAACTTCTTATACCAGCCAAAAATATACTTTTACTATAAACAGTCACCCAAACATGATGAATTGCATATATAGATTTCAACCACTCATTTTTCTCCACACAATTATCTTTCATTATTTCACTCCATTGTGATTCAAAATTTTCTTTGTTTTTGGCACTATAAATTAAATTCTGGAATGACTCATAAAACTCTCTGTTGTGAGCAATTGCACCTAATTTTTCATTTTCTTTCTTAAAGATATGCCAAATGCAAAGACGATAATATGTTTAAAGAAATATCAATTTAATTGCATTATCCATTGCAGGATCTTGATTAGTAACAATTGCCCCTAGATGCCTTTTATCCACGCATTTAAAAAATACTTCAAACAGCCACACAAACGACTCAGTCTTTCCATTACATAAAAAAACACATCCAAATGTAATTGTTTGCCTATAATGATTTACTCCGGTAAATAGTGCAAAAACAAGTGCATATTTATTTGTATCATATGTTGTATCAAAGATCATCATATCTGAAAAAAGTTGATAATTTTTTCTTACAGTTCCATTTGCCCCAAAACAATGCTTTAATCTACCCTTATCATCTACTTCATAGCAATAAAAAAGGAGTCATTCATCTCTTTCATTTCCTCGAAATGTTCTAATAATAATTAGGCATCTATTTCCTTTATCTCTTCTTTATTTTTTGTCTGGGCATTTCTAATATCTTTCTGTGTATAACTAATATTTTCAATTCCACCTGCCTCAATTTCTAGCACAAACATTTGAGAAGTTTTTATGTTAGCCTCTCTAAATGTGTCACTCAAATTTTGGTGCACACTTATAATATGCCTATGTGACTTAAGAAATTGAGTTTTTGATGGTGTCAGGAATGCATGACTATGTCCTTCTTCAAAATACATGACCTTCCATGTGCCCTCTGTATTTTTAGTTACCCTGATACATGCATGACAATCTTCTCTACTTATAGGATGGCTTCTCTTTTTTCCTTTGTGAGGTATTTCTCTCTATGCCTCATCTTCTTTTATATATCCTTCTTTAGAACACAAACACTTGCGACCATAACTCTTTTGTTCTCTTATAATAATTTATATTATGTTTACGTAACCCAAATCTGGCCATTTTTTAGTAACTATTGTAGAAGTTGAGTACATCGTCTAAACAGTCAAATTTCATTCCAACCTTTGTTTTAACTCATCTTCTGCACTAAGATAAACTGTTGTAATATATTGACCTAATACTTCTTCCTCATATCCGTTATTTTGAAAATTGTTCATTCTTAAAAAATACAAAATTTATAGAAACTAAGATTATTTTCAACTAAAATAGTAGCAATAAATAAAATTTAATTTAGTCAAAGCACTTTTAAAGGCTTAACTCTTATTTGAATACTCGTCTTTAGCTGAATTTATTCTTGGCTGATAGATACAAATTCGACCTCCTCGACTACACTCACAAATATTTTTGACCTGAAAATATATTTTTTTACACCAATAGAAACATAAATATAAGAAATCAAGGCAACCATTATGTCCTCAAAAAAATTTTATTTGTTTTGTAATTCACTATTTAATTTAAGTATAAAACCGGTTAAAAAAATTTTACCCCCGATGTAACGAGTTCCGCACATCAAGGGGGAGGCAGGCCGTGACAAGAGGGGAGGCCAGCCGGGCAGCAGCGGCAGGGGGAGGGGCAAGGAGCCGCATGTGGGGGGGGGGCAGCAGGTGGGGGCAGGGGGTAGTAGGGGGGTGGGGGAAGGCTAGGGGCAGGGGAGGGGTCCACGGTGGGGGGGGGGTGGGGGGGGGGGGGGGGGGCGCAGGCACTGCGGGGGGCAGGGAGGGCAGGTGTTGGGGTAGGGTGGAGGCGGCGTGGTCCGATAGCGGGGGCTATGGCCTTTTATAGCTACGGGCGAGCATGACGCAGGAGGGCAGGAGGCCGGGATGTAGAAGGGCAGGCATGCGAGAGGCAGGAGAAGGGCGAGAGGCGGGAGAGGGGGGGATGGGGGGATTATAGGCCATTGGATCAGATCCAACAGCCTATAAAGGGCAACGTTGATGCGTTGCTTAAATGAGGCAGTGCATACCAACACTGCCATATATACATATATAATGTCCATTTTCTAGTCAAAATTGAATTATCCCAACAGGTTCTCCTAGAGGATGATCTATTAAGAATTTCCCTCAAAAATCTGATCAGTGAAGACATACCAAAAATGAACAGAAGTTCACAACATACGAGCACATAGGAAACTGGAAAAAATGGATGCCAATTGAAAACAAGTTCCTCAAATGATGAAGATCATGCAAAAGAAGACAATATCTTGTTTTACTACTATTTACACACACATGCATGACTGTTATATTCTTATGAGCATGCATAAATGCAATCAAGAATTTGTCAATCACATTAATAAGTTGCCCCCATGATTTCACTTGCCTGGCCATGAGACAACTCTGAGATGTGCAGCAGGCCTTGCTGGCCACCATTGAACTCCATAAAAGCTCCATATTCTTTTATTGATGACACAACTCCTTTATAGACTCCGCCAATTTCAATGCTACACCCAACTATAAAATAGACCTAAAATGCCTTATACTTTGTCAGCATCATGCTCATTATCAACTTAGTCAAAATGGCAGAAAGTAGCATCTAAAAGACATTATGATCAAAAGATTCAAAACCTAGAACTTAGTAACAACTGTTAATGTTCTCCATAAGTGGTTGATTCTTAGCAACAACTGTTAATGTTAATTCTTAGCAACAACTGTTACTGTTCTCCATAAGTGGTTGATTCTTAGCAACAACTGCAACAAAAAATTATACCTTTTCTAGAATCTTCTCCATAAGTGGTTGATTCTTAGCAACAACTGTAAATGTTCCATCGTTAACTGAAAGCCGTGAATCTGTGTTGAAAGATTATTTTTTTAAAAAAAAGCATCACACAGAATAATGACCAAAGAAATGTTTTTGCACAAACAAACATTGCATAATCAATTGCTTAAAAAATATTCTCATACCTGTTTCATCTTCAAATTTTTTTGTGTGGCCAAAAGCGCCTAAGAGTCATTACTAACTTTGACGGTCACTATAACAAAATACCAAGAAGGGACACCGAATAGCTATGGACAACTTAACAGTGCAAAGTCAATATTTACAAATATTTTTTGTGTGGCCAAAAGCGCCTAATAGTCATTGCTAACTTTGATGGTCACTATAACAAAATACCAAGAAGGGACACCGAATAGCTATGGACAACTTAACAGTGCAAAGTCAATATTCACAAATAAAAACGTGTTTGTAAGGTGCATCTCCACTCACATATTTGAAGGAATTAACATCACCCTGTAGACGAGGAGAATTTATCTCCCTTTCCATGTGATCAAGGATTTGAAGGCGGCCTTGCAATGCAGGGTATAAAGATTCGCATATTATATCTAGAGGAATTCCAGCAGGTTTTATATCATGCTGAATAGCAGTAATTCCTTTTCTTGCGCCCGCAATTTTGAAGTCCGTATCTCCCAGATGATCTTCCAGACCCTTCAAAACTTCTGGTGAATTATTGAAGAAATACCTAATTAAAGCAACAAACAATAATTCTCACAACGTGATAAAAATCAAAATATCCTACTGAATTACACATAGTGCAAAGCACCCAGGACAGACACAAATGAATTTAACATAGTCCAATATACATATATGGATTTCAAATAACAACAAAACTAAGTACATGAGAACAAAGGGCCAAATACAGTACGACACCCATCCATACATAAACAAAGAATTGATCAACAATGACAACTAATGAAAAACACCATAAAAAATACATAGCACTGGAAGAAGACAAACCATGATTATCAACAAAACAACAACCTCATAAAAAATTATGTGATCAGAAAAATTTTTCTATGCCTTAAAACCTATTGAATTAATGCAACAATTCATTTTATAGTGCCAATGCAACTATCAAATCAAGTGTAAAACAAAAGAGATAACATCTTGCAGTGCATGAAGCATTGCAGTGAAGCAATTATATGCCTTGGTAAAGAAAGAACAGTTTCTAATTCTTAACTGAAACCACATCAACAATCTTTTTTCCTTACCAATATGTCTGTCAATATCCGGTAGTCTTTAATGACTCCAGTATATAAATCCAGCTCACTAACAAGACCCACTGAAATGCCTGCTACATGTTCCCTTAATGGAATACCGGCATCCATCAAAGCCATACTACCTGTGACAAAAAATAAACAACACAGCCTCAATTTTTTTCTGCATCTCTCAAAACTTGGACCTCCCTGAAGCCTGAAGGCCTTTTGGACGCCATATCACATAGAATGTGCAATATCATGCAGCTCCTGCTCACCTGTGCACAATTGGTAAACAAATACTGGTTACAAACATACACAGTTCACCAGAAATAAATACTACATGAGCATATTTGCTACATTTCACCATGTTGCATCAAAAACTCGATCAACAAAGTAGAAAAATAGAAATTATACCTAGCAAGTCTTATCCTGCAAAACCTTTGCATAACAACCCTGAGTAAAATCAGGACTGACGGGAATCCAAAACAAAAATAATTGGGTTTGCCCAGATTAAAAGTTGAATTTTAAATTTCGAACCATTCTAACAATTTGGCCACCTACTATGAACTAGAAAGCATGAAAGACACCTTTGTACCCACATATCGGCCATACTTAAATACTTAAGATTCCCATCCAAGCAATCCACTTAGGGCCCCAAAGAAGTGGAGCACACGGTATCTAGCTCATGAACAGCTCACAGAATAAAATGCTCCATCTATTCATGTTTGCTCTTTGTCCAGTCCATAGAATAAAATAAATCAAAAGTTCCTCCTCTAGACACTAAGATCACAATCCCTTTTTATCCATGCCTTTAAAACTTCACCAAATATGTTTTGGGGCCATGACTCGTTCTTTTAAAAGATACCCATATTCGCAAAATAGATTACGAACAAACAGAAACAGCTACCCCCACAAACAGTAGCCATTGATGTTGAACCATCGGAAGCCATGACTTCTGAATTGATACAAACCGTATAAGGAAAATTATCTTCTGGGGGTAACCCAGCAAGCAAAGCTTTCTCGGCAAGTGTGCCTGCATGGCATAGCCAAAAATAACTCAGATTTGGCTACAAAACAGTACCTAAACATGGAATGACATGGCTGTCGCAAAAAGTTGAGCTACTGCAAATTTTAAACCTAATTTTATGCTAAAAAATGTCCAAATTATTGAGACCTTTAATGGGTTTGAATCTATAACCAAACCAATGAAATTGACTTCTTCAGATGAATCTGACAAAATATAAATTAAAAATTGCAACTGTCCTTAGCAGGCAATAAAACACATTGCCGAGCAATTAAATAAGTGGCATAATCTCAGCGATGAACAAATGCCCACATTATCCTAAAGTTCAAAAACCGCTAATAAACATTCTTAACTTCTTAAGATGCACATCCTTGTTAACCTCTTCTAACTAAAGACTATTACAAAAATATTGACCCAGAATTTGAAATGAATCATTTAACTGCAGAATCGCAATTGGAATTATGGCACGGTTTGATAAAAAATCAAAACCTAATGCAAATTTCCTAAGGACAGCCATTTAATGTTGAAGAACAAGCATTTGACTTGCACAGTTTCTCAAGTGGTTACAAAAATGCTGGCAACCAGACTCTGGAAGCAAATCTAACATGTACCTCCTTTCTTCCACTTAAGCTTCTTTTCTCCATATCACTCACCCAATCTATGTCATTATCTACTCCAGCCTAGTTATTTAATAGGGGATTTCAACTAGTTGCACATTCAAGAACACAAAAGCCCATCCTAACTTACCATGCCCCACTTCTCGCCTATTCAAGCCAAATCATTTACCAGCTTCATTTATAAAAAATGGAGGAAAACTATAAAGAAGCATGAATTGTTTTATCGGAAGTCCAACCAAGGAATCGAGCCTTTGTGCATCACCTGGTGCACGAAGTATCACAGGACATAAAACCTATGGAAAAATTATTCCTGTGAGAGGGCATAGAACTATTACATAATTGAAGAAGAACTGAAGCACCTACGTATCTCCACGCGAGAAGACTGCAGATCCATGTAATCTTGGAAAGGTACCAGACTCACAATATATTGGTTGAACTTCATCCAGGCGTCTACCATCTACTCTAAGCCCATTCTTAATTATCCTTTTACGAACAATCTAAAAAGTAAAATTTAACATTAGAAGACTGAAAATTTCTGTCAAGATTTATGAAATCGCAAGACCACAAGACACTTTGGACAATATTGCTTTCAGGCATCTGCATTTCAAAAACATTGAATAGGAAATGAATAACAGTACAATATTCCCAATTGTGCCTGTCTGATACACAAAGTGCAGGTCACCAAACATATTTTTGGATAAAATTTTTAATAAATCCAAATACTGAAGGTCATCCCCTCACACTCAAGAACTAGTGTCTTACTATTATAACCAAGACAAGATGTAGTCTGGTTTAACTCATTGCAAAATATATAAAACGCCTAAAAACAAAATAGACAAGTAAATATCCAAAATAACAAAGAATACATATTAACAACAACATAATCACTGGGCAAATCACTTACATTTTTCCTGACAGAGTCCACTACTTTTGGCAAAACTTTTAGGCTTTCTTCATCACACTCATCTTCAAGTATTTTTCTCACATTTTGAGTAATCTAGTCTAGGGCTTCTCCCCTCTCAAACTGAAAGCCAAAAATGTAGTCACCAAAATTGTGTCGTGAAAATGAAGCATATTGTGAAGTAGATATATACTCAATAAAGAAGGCACACCATGTAATGAGCTTGAAACAAACAAAACAAGCTGGCTACCTTGATAACTTCTTCAGACCAGCAAGATGAACTAATCATTTTAACCATGATCTCACAAATCATCAAGCTGAGACAGGTAGAAATACAAGACACTTCTCCAATATATACTATATGCGAGATTGTATTCACAAAAGCATACTTGATACTAGTAAGACCATAACAAGGAAGCTACACACTTTACAAAAAAACATGTTACCATAAGAAGAAAAAATGTTGTATTTGCAGAACAGTATAAAACATCCAAGACCAAGTCATGTCACAAGAATAAATCATATCTGTCCTTAAACAAAAATTAGCTCCCTAAAATTAACTAAAACAACACCTTAAAATAATGCTACAAAATTAGAAGACAAAAACATAGTACTTCTAGTAAATATTGGCTATAAGAGTAGCTGATCACTAAATATGCAACAACATCCAGGCACCTTTGCATAAGAAGGGTCTGTAAACACAGTTTCAATGCAATGTTCCATTAAATCTCTAATTTTGTCAAGAGTATTCTCAGTGACCATTGGTAATTTGTACTCCTTAGCTTTACCAGCTTTAGCCACAAGACTAGTATGTGGTTGAATAAACTTCACAGCCAAAACAATCCAAACAATAATGTCAATTACACAGTTACAATATAATTTTCAAACCAAAGGCACTCAAAGGAAATATTCATTTCTCACCTCAAGGTGAGCTATCCTTAACCCTGGTTCTAGATCCCTTTCTGAGATCTCACGTGCTTGCACATCTATCATCAATGTCATCTTGCTGGTGTTGGGGTCCCTCATCATACGATGGATGTGAGAAGACATGCAACTACACAGGGAATCGTAAAGACATGGAGTTATTCTAAGAGGTACGAGGAATTCGAAAAGAATTATTGAAGACAATAAGTATTTAGTGTTTGGCTCTTCTTCTATATATATGTAGTTGTATTGTGAGTGAACTAGAACAGAACAGAAGAGAGTACAACTGAAGAGTGTGTGATATTTGGTTTCACTGTGAGGTTTTACAGTGAGGCTCTCCTTCTCTCTCTTAGAGGAGGGAGAGCCTTTCCTCATGGTAGCCTCTCCTCATGGTATACTGTATTTGTTTGTTGAGTGTTCCCAATTGGATGTGTATCCTAGTTGGAGATTATTCTTAATTGGAGTGTATTCCAGTTAGAGGTTGAGGGTGTTCCTAATTGGAGTGTGTTCCAGTTAGAGGTTGAAAGTCTTCTTAATTGGAGTATGTTCCAGTTAGAGGTTGCGGTTGCAGATATAGACAGGGTCACCATTGGTGGTGCATGTGAGAGAAGAAAGAGAAATTATTCGTTGTGAGGAGAAGACATGAGTTTGGGTTCTTCGACAAGACTAACTGTAGTTTATTTCTTATCCTTCTCTACCTTTTGTCTATGATTTGTAATGTGGGGTACTTATACCCATCTCATGTTTTTTGTTGTGGTTTTATTTCAATTTGGAAAGTTTCTACTTTAAATGTGTGTGTCATCTATCTTTTATCCTGTATTGGTTTGCCTTGTCAAAACACACACAACATAGTGTTTGGGGATTTTGGGTGTTAAAATCCTAATAGCTAGTGCAAGCGTATACCAAGTTGAGGTCACTCATGCCAAGCTGCATTATAAACATTATTCAGTTCGATGCTATCTAAAACTTGAGCATGAAGCTTGTACCAGATATGACAATCAGCCATGAATACAAGATGTAACCAATACAAGAATCTATCATTGAAAATCAGGATAAGGAATATAAACTACCTTCAATTAGATAGACAAATTTTAGTTTTTTATCTTTCTTATAACGTAGAATAAAATTAGACAACCTAAGTAATACTCGGGACTAAAAAGTAAAATGAAATTTGCACGGCGTCATCTTCTAACCCATATTTTTTTCAGTGGGCACATAACTGTTTTTAGTATGTTTATATATAAGGATTGAGAAAATAATTTCAAGAATTGTAAGAAAAAGAAAAGTTGTGAAATATTTTAAATAACAAACTAAGAGAAATAACTTAAAATTTTCATTTCCAAACATTAAAAAATATATACCTCATCCATGGTAGGATCTATTCTCCCAACACGTATTATGCCTATGGGTCCACCCCATGGAATATCTGACAGCATAAGAGCAGCGGACGTTGCATTAGCAGCCATTATATCAGGATCCTGATTCCCATCAGATGATAAAACACTTGCCATTACCTGCAGGAAAAAAACTAATTGCTAAAATTGATGAAGTATATGGAAACCTGAATAAAAAATGAGTGAAACCGGGTATAAAGATAGCTTAGGAGACATTCAACACCTGGACTCCACCCACCATGTTGAAGAGCGAATTGCAACCGTGTACAGTAGTAGTTCATATCCAGCACAAAAAAGTAAGCCAACAAATATACCCGTTTTTTTCTCAATAATAAGCAGACAAAAAGTGGCATTACCAGTAGAATGCTTTCATGGTGAATTTATGATTTTGTTTGAAAAAATCTTAGATGTAAATTGCAAGAAAGCGTAGTAAGTAGCTACCCATGTGGTAACTTAGCTAAGACGACCAGGCGGGAGAGTTAAGCTAAGCAATGCAACGGCAGGCACAGTTAATCACCTAAAAAAGCCGCTTCGTGACCAAATCAATTGAATTGCGATGGTACACAAGGTACAACTCTGATATGATTTAACCACGGCCGATTACATAAACTCCGATAATAATCAGGATAAAATCATCCGATTACAAAAACTTTTTTTTTTTCCACAGGGGAAGGGCAATGCGCGATGCCCGGGTAGCTCCATGGCAGTGCATTAAAAAGAAAAAACAGCACACTGCTGATCAAATGGAACCGCGCAAGCGGTGCCTCACCGAAAGCGGGAGGAAATCTCGAACTCCATCGCCTTTGGCAAATGTGAGGGTGGAGAGCACCTTGGTCTCCCCGATCCCCATGAGGACGGCGCCATTGGCGAACCGAGCAATCTTCCCCGTCTCGAACTTGACGAGCCGGGATCTGGAAAAGGACTCGAGGACCTTGGCGGGGGAGGCGGATATGCGGCCGAGGCTAACTGATATTTATTTATTTAATATTTTTTTAAAAAATATTATGTGACAAGGTATTATGACAAATTAATCTAGCTATAAGCCTAACTCGAAGTTGAAATAAGTTGAGTGCACAAACTCGGATTGTCGATCTTGAGCTAAATATCTCAACTCACGCGTATCTTCCCATTCGAGTGAAAGTATTAGGTTCAAACTCGAGTAAATTAAATTTAACCCAAATAAAGATAAATTAATGTGCATTCATTTACATAATTCATTGGTTTAATTTATAATGTAAAAATAAAAATACTCAATGTAACACTCTGTTTTGGTTCCCTCGGAAACCAATTTATAAATATTACATGCTGAGTGAACTGTTTGCTAATCTACAAGGTACATCACATCTCATGTCTATTTACTTGTGCACCAATGTAAAAATGTTATCGGTGGCCAAACCATTCGTTTTTTACTGACCCGGATCTACATCTCAAGATGATATAACATGCAAAATACAGATGAAATATTTGAGTCCTAACTTTATTTTACATGCATACTATGATATATAATCAAATATAAAAACGTACCAAATAAATGAAAAGTTTAAAGAAAAATATCTATTTTTACAATAAAACTAACAGAGAATCTCCAAAAAGTACAATAGGGACAACCCAATTAATTGCAAACATATTTATATTAATAAAAATTTAAAACACAATCAAAACACAATATTTCTTTCACATTTCAGTTATCATTAATCTCTTCGTCTTCTAAGCTGAGTCTAAACTTTATTGTACATTCTGTTCATTTTCATTCTCAATTTTATTCACGTACAAAATATTTATATCGCTTCACAAAATGACATTCTAATTTCATCATTCAAATATTTACAGTTATCACCATCATCATTTACACTTAGCAGGTACATATGTGCGTAATTTTAGTGTTGCACCTCCACAATCTCGACAACATTTATTTCTCACAATTCTCACCTATATAAATAATAAAAGCCATCATTAATAAGTGTTACTGGTCTAAAAATAATTATAACAAGTTAACACAAGATGACACAAGAGAGCTGGCCCCCTCCTATTAAATTTAAAACTCATTACTCTTCTTTATATAAACTCTTATAAGGGCAATAATTATTAAAAATCGTCAACCTTGTCTTCATTCATTAGTCACTGTAAGCTATCTCCTACGCAAAAAAATCATTCTTTATAATACTTTTCTTATTATTTTTATAACGTTATCATCATATACTCAAGTACACCTGGACCCTTATCACTTATAACTCATGGTTAGCCTCGCTTCAACATGTGGTTTATAAAACTGACTCAACTCAAACTGACAGTTGAACTAACCAGTTCGCTAATATAAAACCTTGACTCAAGTCATAAATTTTAAACTCAACTCTTTCACATCAAAAAAATATCATGTATTATATTTATACATTAAACTTTACATTTACATTAAGATAATTTTACAATGTTATTTTTTATAATATTATAGTAAATTTTCATATATAAAAATAATTTATCATAAATATCTAAAAAACACCGAGCCACTGACAAACACGATGAACCACCCTTTAAAACTAGAGACACACTAAATACTACACATTAAAGATTAAATTAATCGATAGTTGCTATTGAATTAAAATTGTAATGTTTCATATATATAATTACATAACAAAAAATCTTATTTTTTTATAAAAAACTTCGCTCTTATTAATAAAAAATACTTAATAATCGACTGATTAAAAGTAAATATTTAGCCAATTAAAATATAACAAAATAGAAAATAATAAATCAATTTTTATAATTTATCTTTTAATTTAGATCTATCTTTTTAAAATCTATCAAAATCTATATACAAAACATTAAATTATTATAATCCATCTGATCATTATTAAACAAAAACTTATCTACAAATTAAAAAAATATCTATAATAAAAAGCATACAGCAACAACTTGCCAAGTTTAATAGTTTACACATATGCGGGTACAATGTCACAGATTAGCATTGTATACCATTGCATCCAACACACGAAAACTGTCCTCACATTAATAAACACATGACGATCAACATTTCCATGAATTATAATACATCTTGTTTTATTGAAAGAGAGAGGAGAAAAGGTTGGTATGTAATTAGTAAGCATTAGTCCGATTCAACATGGGACGGAGAGACCCAGAAAAGCCATGTTTTGCCTTAGTCATCCATGGAAAAGGGCCCTGTTACACCATCCATGACGGCAAATTGCATGTTCTCTGCAGGCTTCCAATGGCGCTTCCTCTGGTTTATAAACCAGTTGTTGATCTGCTTCTGATCCAACCCTGTTGTCTCTGCCAATGCAATCTTGTCCGCCTCCTGCCATGCTCAAACAAACGTAAAACAAGTGTATATACATACATACTAATTAATTATGATCGAGTTCACAAAACAATATGACCCAAAGATAATTAAACTAGTTTGCAAGAACTTGCGTACAGTTGGATATGGCCATCTGTAGTGAAGGTTCCACCAATCAAGTAGTGTTTGTCGAGCTTCCTTGGGCAGTTTTCCTTTCTTCTTCTTCTTAGAAAATTCCTGCTTCAAACTGCACAAGTAACCGCTGTATTTTCTCAGAAGCTTGTCTTTTAGCTCCCGGCCTTCTGACCCCGGTAATGCACCATCTCCGGCTTCCATGTCTTCTGCACTAAACTCTTCTTCCGACGAAGCCGCCGGATCATCTTCAGGCCAAAGCAAAAAAACAAGCATCAATGTACGCACAGTTTGCAACTACTAACAAAGACAAATGATCCCTCCACTAATAACCGAAGGTTACCCAACTAGCATTAGTGCTAGCTTATTACATAATATCACCCATGCAAGATGTTATTAAAGAGGTAATTGATGTTAATTCAAAATATCCAAAATCATCAATCTTGTAATGCATATCAGGAAGATTGAGTAAACTTTGTTCTGGGGCTCTAAGACTGCTTTTAATTACTCGTCTACTCCTCGACCTAGAAAAGCTCTCGTATCAAACAGCAACACATACGCAGGCCCAACTAAAGAGAGAGCACATCCAACGAAGAAAAGGGCCACGAGATGTGACAAGACAATTCATGTACCAGAGAGTTCATTGCCCGGCTCTCTAACAAAAAGCCCAAATGCTTTGAGGCCATAGGATGTTTTTCCATACACGGACGAAGGAAGGTCTACGGGTGACCTGCCACGCCTAGCTAGCTTGGTCGGCCACTAGGCACCATGTCCAGTCCTATCCATTTGCCTTCGCCAAGGTGGATGGTACAGTAAAGTTGAAGACCCGGCTGTCCACTCCATTTCCAGCTAATCTTTCAACTCTCTACCCAGCTGGTCTCCAAACTTAAACCATCTCACTCCAACCTCGTTTATCTCCACCACAACTAGCTTATGCACTACATGTTAATATATCTATTAACTACGCATGGTTAAGTAAAATAACACTACCCAAACGAACGAACAATCCATACACCACTTCATAGATTGGAAGAGAGCGGGGTAAAATCTACATCCCAGGTGTTGCAGGCCACCGCCCACATTGACGTTGGAAACTGAACAGGGGGAGGTGGGGGAGCGTCAACGGGGAGCCAACATGGTGCCAGTGGCGAAAGGAAAGCACAAAGACACATAAAGGCAACGTCGGGTCTGAGAGACTCAGACCCCACATTTTTACTTCTCGTGCCAGAAAGAGCTAGAACCTGCCGGGGAGAGCCTGCAGTCTGCAACATGGGCTTCCCGGCGAGAACCACGGGAGTCGACAAAGAAGAAAGATCCAATGACATTTTTAGGATAATAAGCTGCATGGTTGCCACAGCTCCTTGGCATGACCTTCAACGTTAACCAGTGGTTAATGTGAGAAGCCTAGGACTAAAAGCAAATGAAGCTGCTACTCGCAATCCAACTTGCACGGTCATCTAAGTGCACAAACTCACATGGAATCCTTCCTAGCTGATAATATTTTGTTCATCTCCTGTTCTCGCCAATTGATATTCAAATGCATATCATGAAACCACAGATCGATCACAATGGCGCAACAGCAGAATTTATACTTGAGTTGTACCCAAAGCATTTCTGCTTCGTAACTGGTTGAAAAATCAAGCGGTAGCGTCTCCTCAAGATTACTGCTCTCTCGAGAATCTCTTCATTAATTTGTCAAGTCAGTTCCATGGTTTTGTGACTTGGCACCGATTTGACACTGTTTCATACTCGGCAACCCAAATTGCGGGATGTAGCATTTGCCCATATCCTTTTCTTCACAAACATTAATCTAAGATGGCAACATTTTTTTGCCTCCAGCCTCCCACACACAAAGATCATATATAGGTGAAGATAAATCATATGCAATATATCTTCTCAAACATGAATATTATCTGAATCCTCTTTCTCTTCTACCAAACCTTCAAATTATCACCAAGCTGCAATCCTAACATTTAATTATGACTCCAAAACTCATAAACCTAATCAGTTTGTGTTGCCGCCACTGGAAAGTAGCAATTTTTGCTGCAAGTTGAAAGGGAGCTCCAAATCTTAATTATGACCACTGTTATATTGTTTTGTACTTAGTTGTTCTATAGGAAAAAAAACTAGGTAAAATTTACTGCTTTTGATGATGCAATCCTGCACCAACCCAAAATGTATATATCCTATACAAGCAAATATGTATGCAAGCTGGTTTCTCTGAAATAGACATGCAAGGAATATTGTCTATCAACATATGGAGCATGCACAACCTTCAAACATATAGCTTCACGTTTCAAGTTTAAAAGAAGATGCACTACTCTCATGGAAACACGGGCAATAATCTAATTTTTAATACTTAAATCCAAAATTTGAGAGCGTGCCTAAAGCAACTCATACGTACAACTTATGTATATATGTATATGGATGAAACCCATTAGTCATCAAAGTGATAGGAGTTAAAGGACACCATCACGAGCAGATGAACTGGGTACAAGTACAAAGGTCACGTTCTCCCAGTATCGTAGAGAACCCATGGTTTGCATATACAATTAGATGTTTAGCATAAACATCACCCCTTTTCAAAGACAAGTACAACTACCAGGTTCTCGCCGAAAGGGATATGATCAGTTTCCAAATGCTCAGATGAAGGGCGAGGGACACAACCCTTCACGTGTAACATAAAAGGGCAAGATTTAAACAATTGAGCGGAGCTTAATTAACCAGCTAACCAGCATATTCAAAAGTAAGGCCACGAGGATGACGTAAACTTTTGATGGGGATTCGAGAATACCCGTGTGTCAAACCTAGTATTCAAACTCTTCCAAAACTGGGCCAAGCTAAGCTTGAACTAATTTATGTCAGAAACCATACTGGCCAGGTGCTTCTTTAAGCACAAACTAATCTCTAATGCAAGTTGACAATCCCTTGGGAAGTGATCTTGAGGAATCAAGAAAGTACAGATAAAGCATTAGTCTATAATATATCTATCTCAATGGGAATCTTATCATAGAAACAGCTTTGACTCTAAACACATCCGTTCACCTGGCAACTCCATCACTAACCCCTTCCTTTTTCTTATTACAAATCTAGTATAGTCCTTTACTTCTTACAAAAGTGGAGTATCACAGGTGTCCCAGTTAAGTTATCGTGCTCTTATTCGAAGGCCCCAGGATGTGCACGGCGGAAGGAATGAGATTTGCACTCCGTATTTCACCCCCGGTGTATATATATGTATATATATATATATATATATATATTGATATCTAGACTCAGACTTACTGGGTAAGGCCTGCACAATGCTCAGAGTGCAATATATCTGATTCCCGAGACCTGATCGTATAACCCTAACATTCAAACTCCCGAGACGTCGATGTCGGGAAGTCTGAGTGAAAAAGCGTATTGCATAATTCTACCAGCATTTACTAGAAACGTGAACCCAAAGAGAGATCGAGCACCGGCAGGTTGCCGCCCATGACCAATCAAAAGCTAAAATGGACGACCACCTCACCACCATGAGCCCAAGAGAAGTCCAACACCACCAGAAAAAAACCTCTGCACTATAGCTATATACATATATATATGTAGCTAGTTTATATAGTCACCTGCCACAAGATCGAGCACAGGTTATAACTTCTAGTTCTACACGCTCTCTGTACTGTACATAATGAACCAGCTGTATTTGCACTGTGCATGTATGTTCCCCATTAATAGCTCGCTCAAGGGCCGGATATTTAAGCACTTAACCAAACAAAGGTCTTTAAAACTCTTAGTTGATCTTTATCTAAACTGCCCAGATCTGGTTTTGCTCTAATACTTTGATAAATCTAGGTGTTTCATGCTACGGAAAAGAAGAAGAGAGTGAAAGATCACAACTTACCAGTGGAGGTGCAGCTACGGGAAACGCCCTTGCAGAGATCGCCGAGCTGCAGCTCGATGTTCTTCATGAAGGATGTCGCTTCGTCGAATGGGCCCGCCAGGTCCAGCTTGTATTTTACCAAAATGTCGCAGTATGTCTCCTTTGATATTTGTGATCATCAAAAGAATTGTTATAGATCAATATGAATTCAATAAACATTAACCCATGTTTTCATTGAAATCTTGATAACGATGAACAGAAGAGCTAGCTAAATACCAACCATGAAGTAGTCGAGCTCGGGATCGGCTCCGATGTGGGTGGTCTGAGCGGCGTCGGTGGCCTTGCAAAAGTGGGTTTCTTGCCGGATGTCGTCCAACAAGGAAGCTATCTCTGGAGGAGCTCCCACCTACACAATTGCAAAAACAACAACAAAAAAATAAAATGAAAAGGGAGTCATGAGCACGGATCATAAAAAAGAAAATTTAATTACAAGTCCGGAAGACACGGGAGTGCTACTGATCAGTTCTGCAAGTTTTCTTAAATGACGTCCCACTATCTCTCTCTGTCTTCTATTTTTTTTAAAAAAATTCCAGAAACCAAGGTCGAGTTATTCATGTCATGATAAACAAGAAGTTAGGTTTGAATTGAATATATTATATTCGCCGTATGATCCAGAAGTCGACAAAACAAGGCCTTCGCAAACAGTAATATGAATGACATATATATTGAGCATAATACTAGAGGTGGAAAGAGGCAGATCATTTGAAGAAAAGATTCAATATATAGATCCTGCTATGAACTCCCTTAAACAGAACATAAAAATTTGTGGAGAATGGTCTAGAGATGGTGAAATAATGAGATCATAATCACAAGAAATGTTGTGTTGATTTTTTCCAAACTGAAAATGCACAAAACCATTCAAGAGAAAACTCCTTTCAGATCAAAAAAGATAATTAAACAATTAGCAATCACCAAAGAAGAAAAAACTCAGGAATAATGAAGAAAGCATAGCAGGAAATAACACTTTCGTAAAACCAATCTCCATATCTTAGCAACAAACATGAAAGACAAAGAGACAAGCATGGGAAAGAAGGCCATCAAAACTTCTACTTCTTTGTGTGCTTATCATTTACCATCTGCGTTTCTCGCAGAGAAATGGCGTGAGAAACATGGAAGACAAACATCGGGAAGAAAACCAACCAAACAAAAATACAAATTGACACCTCCATCATCTTCTTCTTCTACTTCGAGCTTCTTCTTCAAATGGGTTCTATAAGAGATACCTTTTGGCAGTCGATGTAGGCTTCGAGCAGTCTTGGGTAGCGAGGGTGAGAGGCAATTCTGGCCTTGATGGAGCTCTCCATATTTCTCTCGCTTCCAACCTCCGGCACCATCGACACAGTCGAGGAGATGGGGCTAGCCGCCATCGGGTCGGCTTCCATAGTTGAGAAACCAATCCTCCCTGTGGTGGCCGAGGCGAAGATGGTGTGCAAATCCGAGGAGGAAATCATGAAATTGTCCACAAGCGTCGTTGGTGGTAATTGTTGATCGTTGTAGCCCATGCTCGGATGGAAAGGAGTACCATACGCAGCTTCCTCCATGGTGGGTACTAAGCTATTAACTGCTAGCTACCACTGCCTCGCTCCAATTATGATCAAAACAAGGCCTGCTTTGTGGGTGGGTGTTGCGAACGATATAATGGTTGGGTATAATAGTTATACACAAGATATCAGAAGAAAGTATACGAACTATGAATTATGATTGAGGGGGAGGGGAAGAGAGATGAAGAGGTGTATGTTAGAGAGTTGGATACGTTTTGGTGTTTCTGGGAATGGAGGGGGCAGCGAAAGGAGGGCCAGTGTTCTTGGACTCTGATTTTTGGCGTACAAACAACTTGACGTTTGCTTTTCTCATCTTTTGTTTCTCCTTTTCTTCTTCTTCATCTTATCTTTCTCAGTAAAGATCGGGGTTTTTCATGAATATGTGTGTCTTGCCACTTGCTTGTTAAGCTCAGATCATATATGGTTTTTGTGTATTTAGCAATTGTTGTTGAGCTTATTATATATAAGTTATGACCTCAAAGCATTTTAGTCCGCTAGCAATTAAGAAAAATGATCTTCTTTGTGTGTATATATATATTCTATAACTTCCCAATGTTATAGACGGATATATAACATAAGGCCAGCTATTATTGATGACATGACAATGATGAGATAATAATATATGTTGTATTTATGAAAGTTCGAATATTGATCCTTCAATCATCAACTTCGAGCATTATTCAGATGCATTTTGGGAAAAAAATGAAACTAGCTTTTAGCATGCATTAAAATAAATTAGGTAAAATATTATGCATTAGTAGACTTATATTATTGATAATTTTTAATTTTATAAATAAGACATCATTAATAATGAGAAAGAGTATAATAATTTAATATCTTAAATATAAAATCTAATTAATTTTAAAGATACATCTTAATTAATTAACACAATAAAATATAACAATTCAATTTATGTTGTAATGTAATTAGTTAGATCTTTTATTTTTAATGAGTGGATAGTATTGAGTAGCCCTTTATAAATAAGAATAGATTAGTGAAAAATACCATCTTGAAATGAAATCTGCATCTTATATTCTACTAACATGAACTCTCTCTCTCTATATCTCATCTATATATATCTATATATATATATATATACCATCACTAACAATAAATTTGTCATTAAAAATCTTGATTTTTTGAAAAAATATTGTCACTAATTTTTTCAATTTATTTTTATATGATTATTATAATTGATATCTTGTTTTCTTTTATGTTCGATGAAACTTATAATACTAAAACTATCGAGTTTGGTGCATGCATATTACATCCACAAAATTCATGTATGAATGAATTGATTTAAAGTCTCGGAGGCTTCACCTACATCCAAGGCCACATGAACTTCGTTCAGAAGTAAACGAAATACACACATTAGCTCTCACATGTTCTTGAACGTTGAAGGGTTTTGCTCATAAATTTATTTCAATCTCTTTTTTAGTGGAAACATATATAAGATTAAACGATCATAGCTTCTTCATACATGAATTTTGCAGTCAGAAACCAGGTAGGATATGATCAGAGACACTTTTCTGTTATGGGATTGCTTTATACCTTTGAACATATATTTTGTATAGAACAGCTGATATAATATTAAGAAGTATAATTTTTCTTCAAATTTTCGTGGGTAAGCAAGTCTACCAAGCGCTTTAAAGTGAGAACCTTGGTTTGTTATGAGAATCTATTTTTACGAAAAGGGTTATTTCGAATCTAAGCCAAATTAAACTTTTATCTTTATATAGCAAGTTAATTGTAATAATTTTTTTTACTAGTCTACATCGAATACAAACAAGTCGGGGTGTTTTGAAATTATGAAAAATCCTAATTATTTTTTAAGCCAAACACAACTATTTATTTTTATAAAATACAACAAATTTGAATTTGGAGCTGAATCGATGAAGTATTATTAAATAGATTATATTTTTTAATTTGCCAAACTATTAATTTATGCGAGGATTTGTTCATCTCTACCCAAAAAAGTTGAATCGGTAAGTTGAAAAAAAAAGACAATTATTAATGGAGCTAAAATTATTGCCTAGAGCTAGCCTGACCTAGAGTAGTAGAGTAGTTGAGCTACATGGGCCCAATGGGACTAAGGCTGTGGGGCCAGCCATTTTTCGGGGGGTCGAAATTTGAACGAAAAAAACGGGATCCACAATGTCGAAGTGGGATTAAAAAATTGATGTTTCTTGCGGGACCCACAAAGGGGACAAAGTCAAACCTCATTAACTGCTTTTTTAATATTTAATAAATATTACAAAGTCACACATTTAATGGGGTTAATTAATAGGCTTTCTTACATTTATAATACTAATATATAATTACAATTTTTTAAAAAAATATAATTACAATTGGGTGGGGCTAATTGCAAAAGAAATATTGGGGTCCTCTATATTGACTTCAAGCGGCTTCATGACTTTTTTTCAATATAATAATAAACTGTCTTAATATTAATGTGAATGATAATAATAATAGTCATTTATTATCAATGTTGTTTTAAAAAAATTAATAAAATTTTATTTACATGGTTCAATTTTTTTAAGAAACAGAATATGTAAAGGTCCTTTTATACAAAACTCCAAGTACTTAGGCTTGTACATCTAATTTTAACAAATATCATAGCTTCGAACATTATTAGCAATTTCTGAGTCACAGCACTATAATTTTCACTTGTACCTCTAAAATTAATTTTGTCATTCATAATTAATATTATCTAGCTATATAATTTTTTCAAATGAGATTGTTTATGAAAGCTAATTTTATATATAGGTACGCCGGATAAGATGTTGCCATTTTCTAAGATCAAATTAAGTCCCAAAATATGAACATGCATTCGTGTTATATGTTTTGTAATAACTAGTCTTCTTGCCATGCATTTAACTAGTTTTCTACGAAATCGTCGACACTGGCAAATAGCTAGTTTTGCACACATAAAACTTATATGATACACAACTGCGTCTTCCTCAACCATGGCATGTTTGTACTTTGCACCTTGATAATATAAACAAAGCACCAGGGCATGCACACAAATATTACACAGTCTATTTATAATATATAATAACCACCATGCCTTGGCGATGTACTGGTTTCTAGCATGCACTCCAAGACGCCCGGCGGACTGCTCGTGCTTCATCTTTCATGTCCAACTCTATCGTCCCTTCCACTGATCTGCACTTCTTCTTTGCTTCTGCACCCGATCCATCGCTTCTATCTGCACCCAGCCTTGTGTTTCCCTCTCTTGGGTCTTATTAAGTTTGATTGATTGATTGACAGAACTGGCAAAGAGTGGAGCCTCTTGCCTTTGGCATGCACCCTTTGTGCAGCTTTTTTCTTACCCGCGAGGAACCCTTTGTTTGTACTGCAATGGATATGAACTGCCCATTATACATCTTCCTTTCTCCGACTTAGGCACAAAAGTATACCGATCTAAAAGACTGGATGCATGTAAATGGCGTGAAAGCTGAAACACAAATTGGCACTTTCTCTTTTCTTTCCTTCACAGCTAGAGCTCAAAAGGAATCCTCTCGTCCATTTGATCGAGTTGATTTTTGAGATGACATAATCCCGAATCCGTTTCATTCAAATATAAATCAAACTTTATTTTATTTTTTGTCTACTTGATCAATTTCGAGCAAATTCAAGCTTCAACACTCCAAAACTTTCTTAAAAAGGGATAATATTGTCTGATGGAATGGAATAATTTGGGTGGCTGGCTCTTCTTTATTTATTTTGCTTGACACACTCTCTGCAAAGTTCAAATAGAATAATATATCATGATTCTGTAAGTGGTCTACTGGCCGGCCAGCCAAAGTTTTAATTTTTGTTATTTTTTAAATTTAAAGGCAAGAGATAATGTTAAAAAAATGACCACCCAGATCCTATTGCATATATGTGAAGTATCTATGCTCAGCTAAAAATAAACCAGGCTAAAATATTAGAACCAAATTGAAACTTGGTTTCTTGGTTCAGTCGATCGAATTGACTGAATTGAATGCTCACCCCAAAGCTATTGGAACCGTTTGAAAGTTGAAAAGTGACGAATTTTATGGTTTAGGGAGAATTAAATCGCAGGCTCACTTACAAAAGGAATATATGACTAAGGTGGAGGGGAAAAACACGGTTGCTATCACAGTAGTTCTAAGCTTTAAGATAATATAGAAATACAAGTATCCAGCAACAATTTTCAAATGGTACAAGAGCCAAGAAGCTCATCCAATCTTTTAGCTAATGGGAGATAAAGACATTCCACAAATGAATTTCTTTTCTAAACCCTTGCAAGGAGAAAGAGAATTATAGTTTTGACTTTGCATCACACATGTATCATTCATATGTTCTAATAACATATTAATGAATGGTATTGAAACTTCCATGTCGATCCTGCACCCGGCTCATCATGACAGGCCAAAGGTGAAAAAACAATGTACAGTGCCCAAAAAATAAAAATAAAAAACCTACTTTTGTCATCTCTTAACTCAAGCGCTTCAATTTACATTACTGTCACAGACTATAGCGCATCCGGTGTCCGTCATAAACAAACTCCCTGTGTAGACAGACTCGGCTTGAAGAAAGGTTTTTGACCAAGGGCATGGGAGTTTTCAAACACCAAATACACAGGCCTAACCACAAGACAATGCAGCAGTTTTGACACCATCATGATTCATGATTAATGACAAAAATCAACTTAGCTCTTCGCAAATCAATGCCCGGTTGATGTTATACTCGCTTTTAGATGAATATGTTGAATCTATTTGCCTCTTTCCCTGCTACATGAAAAAGTGAGCAATGATACAAACATCCAATGTGAAGAGAAGATGTGACATTACTGTCATACCCAAAAGGTCGAGATCAAGATTCTTTTGCCTGAGACTGCTTGGCAGCAGAACGTTTAAGAGCCTCAGGTGACACAACAAATGAACTTCATGAATCATGCCAATGATTAGAATACAATTTAGAATTTGATAAAATCGGCCAGATAACATGAGCATGGAAGAGCCTTCACATAGTCTATCTCTGCTTGTTATGCAGTGCGTGTATGCATGTGAAATGTATGCGCTTAAAGGTGTCTATAAGTAAAATTCCATGCATGCATAAATGCCCACGTGATCATGTAAAGGAGCTAATTGTTAGATAATAAAGCCTTAATCTGATATTTCACGAAGAAAGAAAATTATATATATAATCTCTATGTGAACACTTAAAGGGCATCCACTGAGGAGCAATCAAACTATAAAATCAATAATATTCTGAATTGAATTAGTGCTATGTCACTCTCGACAAATGCCTCTTTTAGTAATAAGGGGTTTCACTCTCAGAAAAAACATATATTCTAAGCTTTTTTAAACCTCCATATAACTCATCGCCAATAACACAATGATCGAGTACTTTCAAGCAATTACATTTAATACCCTTTAATACCACAGGTCTGGATATACGTTGCACACCTCTCTAAGTGCAAGGAAACTCAAGATGTACAGATGTCAGGATCTCTAAGGAATAGAACAACCCTCTCATTAATCCAAAACCTATTGTGACCTGCGTATGCACCCGCTCATGGTATATGTGAGGTCAAATATACCAACTCTCAGCTCATTAAAAACATGATAAAAACTATTTATAAGGCCGGAAATGGAATCATATAAGTAGGCGCAAAGAAAACATGAGGTGAAGCTAAGTTTGAAAATAACTTGAGGGATCTCATCCTTAACGATTGTTAATTAGAGAAGAAAAATATGTCTAAATCGCCATTCCTAAGGGGGTTTGATAAAATAACCATTTAGTACGTCCTACAATCTGGAAATCAAATCCACAATAGAACAAACGATAAATCTGAGAAGAGTCATAATGGACCTGTTGTAATACCCTAAATTTGGCTCACTTGTGAACTGAACCAGAATGTTACGGGTCACCCGCTTAAGTCGGCTAACCCGATCCTAACCTGAATGAACCTACTCTCGGCATCTTAAGATGAAAGATAATCATCACAATGCATGAATAAAATACTCGGAACCTAATATGATACTACATGAATGTCATGTCAACTAAGTCATACTAAAAAATAATCACGATAAAATTCAACACAATTTCTAAAATAAAACGGTCAAAGTGTTTCCTAAAAGTGTAATAAGGGGCCACCCTGTCAAACAGTTTATATATAATAAAATATATGAAACTACTTTTTACACATACCAATTCAGTCAAACAACAACACAAGCATTTTTCAGCCACATAATTCTCTTAGCCATATTTATTCTCATTCACATTTAGATTTCAAAACTAGGTGTTGGCCCGCATGGTGAACATAATTAGCATGAAATATTTCTTAAATAGAATTTACATCATGTCATTGATATCACTTCTATTAACAATACATATAGCATGTCATCACATCAATGTCACTATCACAATATCATAATAAAAAGTACTAAATATTTTATCGTCTGATATGTGTGTGAAAAAGACATTGCTGCTCCTCCGTCCAGGCTGACACATCCATATCATGGTCCTCAATTACATATATAATAAAAACACGTCAGCAACGAGTATTACTGGTTCAAAATATAACTATGAAGAAAAATATTTTTATATTTTTTGCTGAACTCTTTGAAGGGCATCTACTAGGGAGCCATAGAGCTGCAGACCTAATAGCATCTTGAACTGACTGGTCTGCTGATGCCTCTCTCAGTATTTTCTCATTTTTCATCCCTATGGACTACCGGTATATCCTAAGCCCTCTCCTGTCATCTATATATCTCCTGGCCCTAAACACGAAGGTTGAGTACTCATAGGTAGTAGTAGCCTTTAGTACCTTTTGAACCACATGTCTGAAAATGCACTGTATTAAACAGTACCCATAAACCTCCATGTTTCGTATGATGTTAGGAATTCAAAAAGCAGAGTTGTTAGGATGCCTATCGAATAGAACAACCTTCTCACTAATCCAGAGCCCGTTGTGACTGGCACATGCATCTGGTCATAGTACATGCGAGTTGGTTTTACCATCTCTTGTCCCACATGAAAAATCGATAAAATTATATGTATATACTTGGGAAGGGATTTATATGATAAACCCGAAGACAACTTGAGGTGGATTTTGTTTTCGAAAACAAACTCGAGGGATCTCATCCTTGAAGGTTTTTCACCTGGAAACTATCGACTAAATGACTTGAGTTGAGTGGGATCCAGGAAAACACCATTTAACCTATCCTGTGGTCAATAACATAAATCACAATAGAGTAGAACAAAAAGTAGAGAACAAGTCCTAAATGAACATGGTGGAAGCTCTAAGCGAGATCACATGCTTAGACAGCGAGCTCTTACTTCGTATCTACATATCATAACTAAATACTAACGGCCTTGCTCGCTAGATAATGCATGAACGCGATGAATAGATACATATAATCACAAACATTCAATAAATAAGAAAAATAGACACATCAGGACATATGGCATCATAAAATAACTAAGGTTACTATACAACCTGATCAATCACAAATAACTACTAACTGCTCATGAATTTTCAATTCATGCTCAATTCCTAATTCATGCTAATATCAAATTCATTTTAATTCCTCATTACTAGTTCATGAACAATCAACTATGTTAACTAAGTTTATATAGTAACACCCATCCCTCGGTTAGGTGTTAACCTAGGGCATCTAATTCTGAAACACCCCAAATCCGATTCATGCTCAAGAACCGAACCAGAATGTCACTAGTCCCAATTGAGTCGGCTAACTTGAACCCAACCCATGTGGATCTACTATGTGTAAAACCCTAGTTTCAGCTTAGGGTTTTACCAGATTTTAGTTTTGTCCAGTTCACGCAGTTTCGAATCGATTCTAGCGTAGCTTGAACCAAAATGATTGTAAGAATATGAGTATGATGCTTAGATAGCCATATGAGCATGTTATGAAGGTTTAACATACCCAACATGCATATAATATTTTCATTTATGATACAAGCCTCTTCCCTCCGCCTAATATACAAGTACACGCATTTTTATGGATTTCAAGAATAAAAGAATGAGTGGTACAGAGATATGTATGGACTGCACTAGTACTCCTTCAAACCCTAAGGTAGTGCAGTGTATGAGGGTACTGCGTAATGCAGCACATTTTTGAAATATGTGGCACTAACTTAACTATTCCTTTTGACACTCGAGTATCGTGGCGGGTGATATGGAAGGTGTGAGGGCATAAGTGTTGTATATATGAATATGATTATGAGCCGTGCATGTGAGCCGACACTTGCTTAACTATGTTTGCTTACTGCCCAATGTGAGGCAATCTTAAGTTTAATAAGTTTCTGTGGGTAATGGAATACCCATTTGTCAGATTGTATTAGTTAGTTTATGGACCAGTAACATTCGTTATTGACATTTTTCATATAATATATTTAGGTTTTGTAAATCCTGAGTCGATTTTAGTGGGAGGACAGATAAACGCTACACATACTTGAGCTCAACATAGTTATTTACTTTATTATTATTATTTATATTTGATGTGTTTGATATATATTTAACAATGTCTTCCATTATCATGACACCAAGAAGGTTGTTCGATCTATTTTATCGATCGAGTCATACCGACCGATAACTTTAAACATGACTTGACTCGATTGTAACATTTTTTATTCGGTTCTTAAGTGAACCAAAATCAGGGGGTTACACTTGGTGTCTCGAGATGGAAGATATCAATTGCTATGCATAGATGAATGCCCAAAAATAAACCTAACATGCTACTACATAGATGACATGACAACCAATTTTACATACCAAAATACCTAGGATAAAATCGATTAAATTTGTAAAATAAAACAGACAGAGTCTTCCCTAAGAGTGCAATTAAGGGCCACCCTGTCAAATCAATATGTATAGGTATATAAATAATTAATAAAACATTCATACAATAGATTCATTCAATTGTATAATTTATTTTTGTATTGAGTATTGACTCAACTGCTGATTTACTTCATCTTACTTAACTGGGTCTTAACCCATCTATGCATGCTATTCACGTTTCTCATTAATTCTGGGCCTTACTTGTTGTACTTATTCAATATCTAAACATATTGATTAACATGTCATCGTTAGCAATCTTTTTATTGTAACATACATCATATCACACCACATTGTCTATATTGCATTTCATTACATCATCCTCAAAATATTAAACATGCTATCATCTGATAAGTGTGTATTGAAGAGACATCATTGCTCCTTCATCCAGGCTGGCTCAGCCTACTTATGATCATCACCTTCTTATATTATAAAAACACGTCAGTAACGAGTGTTACTAGTCCAAAAATATAATTAATATTGAACTGGTTATGAGAGCAAACTCTCATATGAAAGAAAACATTCATATACTTCTCGTGAACTCTCTAATGGGCACCTACTGAGGAGCCACTGGGTTGCAGACCTGATAGCATCCCGAACTTACTATTCTGCTGTTGCTGA
Source organism: Piper betle (assembly GCA_033002965.1). NCBI lineage: Eukaryota > Viridiplantae > Streptophyta > Magnoliopsida > Piperales > Piperaceae > Piper > Piper betle. The sequence continues at coordinate 197,776 of JAURVB010003592.1, forward strand.
TTTTCTCATTTCATTTTCTGGTCCCTTGGGACTACTAGTATATCCTAAATCCTCTCCATACTTCCATAATTCTCCTGGCTTTGAGTACGAAGACGGAGTACTCTCAGACAGTCGCCTTTAGTACCCTTTGAACCACAAGTCCGGACATGCACTGTACTATATAGTACCCGTAAACCTATTTCTCCGGGTGTGAGGAACTCAAAACAAGAGTTGTCAGGATCCCTCGGGATTAGAATAGCCCCCTCACTAATCTAGAGCCCGCTTTGAGTGGCACGTGTACCCGCTCATGGTACGTATGAGTCGATTTTCCCCCTCTCTCATCTCACTGAAAACTTGATAAAACTATATATAGGTCTGAGAAGAGATTTATACAATAGGCCCAGAGGCAACTTGTGGTGGATCTTATTTTTGAAAACATACTCGAGGGATCTTATTTTCGAAAACATATCGATCAATTAAATGACCCGGGTTAAGTGGGATCCGATAAAATGCCACTTAACTCGTCTTGCAAGTAATAAAATAATACACGATAAAATAGAGCATAAAACAAGAAGCGAGTCCTAAATGGACCTTGTAGAGGCTCCAAACATGTCCTCGCGCCTAGGCGGCGAGCTCCTACTCTATACCTACACATCAAGACTAAATACTAACGCTCAGTGTAATGCATCAATGCTACACTCCTCGTCAATCCATACAAGACAACATCTATTTACATGCATTTAAATTCAAACAGTAATTCATTATTATTATCCGTTAACGTTCATTTAAATTTAAATCAACACCTATTTATAATCACACCAAAATCATAAAACAATCAAATAAAATCGTATAAATTTCTATACCTAATCATCAGTCATGCGACGACGGCGACAAGGTTGTGGCTGGCTCGAGTGAGGATCGTGGAGAATAGGGAAGGGAGAAAAAGAAGAAGGAAGTTGGGTAGGAGGATTGTGATGGCTAGATGGTGATAGTGTTGGAGGTGTGGAATAAATAAATGTCAGGGAGGAAGAAAACGAGTGGTCAAGGAGAAAAATGAATGCTCGGTGAGAAAAACTAATGGTTGGTGAGAAAAATAAATGGTCCGTGAGAAAAACGAATGGTTGTCTTGTAATTAAAACTTGACTCGACTTTGAATCTAGAAAAAAACACTAACTCGTAATAATTCTAAAAAATCCAAAAAAACATGAAAAAATCCCATAAAACATAATACACATCACAACATTACAATGACATGCTCTATAACTAATAACCCAACCAAAATGCCCTTAACGCTTCTTAATGCGTTATTCGGCCTAAAAATAATTCTACGATCTAATAAAAATAAATAAAGAAAAATCTAATGCACTCTCATATATTTTGATAACTCATTTTGCTGATGTCTTACTAACGTTATCATCATATACTTGGGCACACATGACTCTCATGATTCACAACACAAGACTGGACTCAGCTCGGTACGCGTGTTTTGAAATTGACCCGATTGAAAATAACAGTCGAACCGACCGGTTCAAACAATAAAACCTTTACTCGAGTCATGGGTTTTACAAATTCAGTGTTCAATCATTAACTAATCAATTAATTGCTGGAAGAGACCTTCTAGCACTGATCCACATTTAAAACATGCAAACAAGTTCATCAAATAATTACTAATGCATATGAGTCACTCCCATTAATTTTCATTATATTTATATTAACACAAGTTGATCCACAATCATTAACATACTCATCCTAACTATGATAAATAACTTGCAAGCCGTTAAACAATTTAATCACCCATCATGATCACCTCACAATTATCTACATGAATTAATTAACATTTATCCTAATCAGAAGCATCTAGCATTTTGAATGACCCTCTATTCATGATATTATCAACTATTTATCATCAACAACATGTTAACCTTATTCAATTCAATTTCATAATTTCATCAAAGCATTCCTATTTGAATCAATCTATATCATCCTCCCAATTTCATCATGCCATGATATCCATGACTATGAAATAAAAATCAAATCAATCGTAGTGATGTATACTTAATGTCAGCGCCAACAATGGCGATGACGGTGATGGCCGCAGCTGCCTTCGGCGTGACTACTAATCGGCCAAGGAGGACATGACCAAGGTTGGGGCTCCAGCGTGAAGAAGGCATCTAGCCAAAGTAAAGACTAGGCAACGACAATGACAGTGGGTTGTTGGCAAGGGCCTCATAGGGTCTGTTTGGCGAGGGGCAAGGGTCAAGGTGGCTGTGCATGTAGGTAGGGTTGGGTGAGGGTGAAGGGGAGAGTCTGGCCGGGGCGATGACCGACTGGAAACGATGGCGGCATGTTGCTGGTGACTGCACTGAACAGGGTTCGGTGAGGCATGTGGGGAGAGCTCACCTAAGGGAAAGGTAAGGAAGGAGAGTGGTGGGGTCTGGTCGGCTAGAGGGAGGAAGTCTCGTTAGAGGGTAGTGGCTGACAACGAGGCATGGTGGTGGTGGCGGTGATGGTGAGGAAGGTAGCGGCCAGATGCATGCACTGGCACTCAAACTCGGGAAAGATAGGGAGCAAGTGAGGAAGAGGGAAGGTAAGGGAATGGGAGAAAAGGTGGGTGAATGACTGGCCGGACGGCGGCATGCCGACGACAACAACCAGAATTAGGAAGGGTGTGACGGCGAACAGGGTAAGGAGGAGGAAGAAGGAAAGAAGGAAGGGAAGCAGAGGGTGGGGCACGAGGACAATGGCTGGCAATGGTGCTACCGGTGGCGAGGTCACCGGTGGTGGTGGTAGTTGTCAGGAGGAAAGGGAAGATGTTGGCCGGTGGGGAGAAAATTAGAAGGAAAAAAAATAACACACAAGGTAGTTTTATAATTAAAACTTGACTCGCTACCGACTAGAGTTAATAATAAAAAATAAATTTTGAAAATATAAAATATAAAATATAATAAAATAAAATAAAATATCATAAAATAAAATAATAGTGTCCTAACACGAATGACATGTTCTAAGCCTACCAACCCACCCAAAATACTAACTAACACGTCCTAACGCGGTAAACGACCTAAATCTAATTATATAGTTTAATATAAATAATAAAATAAATAAATTGGCATACTGTAGCATATTTTGATAGCTCTTTTTTTCTGTTGTGCTACTGACAATATCATTATATACTTAGGTATGATGACCCTCGTGGGCTATACGGTGTCAGCCTTGGCTCGGTGCACGTGCTCTTAACCTGGCTCGACCTGTAATCCAACCTCTAAGTGCATCGGCCCATCTACGATGAACTCGAACTTCAAAACCTACATTAGAACCCACCGCTGAATAAAAGACTAACTCTATATAATGCATGGTCGTGATGTGTGCTCACATCAATAATACCATCACAAACTATAGACAATGCAAAGGAAATAAATGAACAACATGTCACACGTAAAACAAGGCACACACAAACAGTAAATAAATAAATAGATAAAACTAGTTAAATAAATAAAATAATAAGTACTCGAGTAACTAGAAAACAATAATAAATAACAACTAAACTCGAGTGAAAATAAATAGGCGAATAAATAGTGAGTAATAATTAAGTAAACAATTAGTAAATAAATAATTAAATGTATAAGCTCATTCATCAATAAATAAATAGTAATAAATAAATGATGCATTAATCAAGAAATAATAATAATATAAATAATATTACATAAGTTTGTGATTAAACATGAGTAATTGTTAGCACATACAAAAGTAAGTCATAAATAAATAAATAAAAACATAAATAATCAGACAAATATGTAAATAAATGAATAAATAATTAATAAAATCACTGATAGTATAAACATCAAATATATGAATATATGACTAGGCATGAATAAATAATAACATGAGCGAACAAATAAATATTAATTAATTAATTAATTAAATGAAATAGGATAAGCATGAACAAGAATAATATTAAAAAATAAATAGATCACCAACAATAATAAATAGTCATATAATCATGCATCATAATCGGCAAATATATAAATAATATGAAATAAACAATAATGAATCAATAAATAATAAATAAATAAATTACTCATAATATCACAATATGCTAAATAATGTGAATATACATATAAATTAATGTAGGGAGTCTCAAATTGCCAAACATGGTTGCAAAATAGACGAAAATGAGCAAAAAAAGGTGAAAAAGGCGAACTGCGTCAACCCAGGCGTGTCGGACTGAAACGAGCCGAGACGACTCGAACGTGTCAACTGCTGAAGTGGACTGGTTTGGGTTGGGCTGGACTTGTTGGATGAGGTAATGGACGTGGGCAGGCGGACTCATACGCAGACGCTGACTAGGCGAACTGGTCGTGGGCACACAAACATTGTCATGGCCAGGTGGGTAAACGGAATTGGGTGGACACGAGCTGTCTGGTGGACAAATAGCATGGACACAGATAAATGGATGCAATGGAGCCGTTAGTGCCCATCACCGAAAACTACCATAGCGGGGAGCCACATGCCGCCTTTCATCCCGATCAACGGCCCAGGCAACCGGGAGGGTGATGGTGGTGGTAACCGATGAAGTTCGGAGCTGATTGCGGCCATGACGGTGGTTAAGGGTGGTTTCAAAAGTTCAGCCTCAACAAGGGAAAGCCGCCTAGGGTGATGGTTAGCAGTGGCTGACCGGAAAGTGATGGAAACCAGTCGGGGAAGTGCGAGTCATGGGCAGTGATCGTGGCCATGGGGGAGGTCAGGGCTGCTCTCAAATGGAAGATCTTCGTGAGGGGAATCTATTGGGGTGGTCGACCTCGCCGGAGGAAACTCACTGGTACCAGAAAATGGCTAGAAAGTTAGTGGCGGTGGTGGAAACTGTCTGAGAAAATGCCTTCGTCAGTGGCGATTGTGGTGGCACTGGAGTTGGTTGAGGGTCGTAGTTGACAACCGACCATGATGAGATCACGATGGTGCTAGTTAAGATCGGAGGGTTGCCGGTGGCGGTGGCGCTAGGGTGGGAAAATCTTTAAAAATAGCTTGGAGAAAGCTAGGGTTGACATGGATGGCCCAGTCTTGCCATGTGGCACAATCTAAATGGCATGGCAACTAGTGGGCCTAGTAGGGTCCACTAAATATATATAGGGAAAGCTCATATCAACACAAACAAAAGTCAAAATTGGCTCGAGTCCTAATAGTGACAGTATGAATGGAAATCGAGGCAAAAAGCTAAATGGGTCTTGAAAGCCTAAACTCGATTGGACTAAGATCTAAAACTCAAATCAAGGTGGGCCCATAGGGACAATCCAGTATTCTAAAATCCTTGAGATGCATATAAAAGAGGTACCCCGAAAATGTGCAAACGGATACTAAACATCGTAACAACTTAGATCTAGCCCTAAAATCTTCAGCTAACATAATTAAAAATCTATATACCTCAAGAACACGCTTATAACTCATTCTTTGTTGTAGCATAACTGAAGCTATCATTTATATATCGGGCGTACTTAGCCTTCATAACATGCTCATATGACCATATGGGCCCCATACTCATGACCTAAAAACATAAATGAATTGAATCAACTCAAGGTTGACTCGAGACTGGCCCAAACTGGGTAAAGCAACAAGTGGGTAATGTAACACCCCAAATCCAGCTCACTTGCAAACTAAACCAAATTGTTATGGGTCATTCGATTAAATTGGCCAACCGCTAACCCGAATAGATCTACTCTCGACGTCTTAAGATGAAAGATAAATATTGTTATGCATGCATGAGATGCGAAGAATCTAATAGGATACTACATGAATGACATAACAAACAATTCACACTAAAAAACAATCACGATAAAATTGATAATTTTCTAAAACAAAACAGACAAAGTGTCCTCTAAAAGTGCAATAATGGGCCACCTTGTCCAGCAGTGTATATACAACACAACATTACAAATTATTCTATGCACACAACCATTTCCGGTACAACATGACTAATATTCCTAAATTGGGTCTTGATCCATCTATTCAATGTTATTCACATTTCATTTCCAAACTAGGTCTTGACCAACTTCTTGATCACATGAAAAATCACATCATCTTTACCAACTATGCATATCGTCACGACATTATTCATAATTAACATTATATAGTTTTCATCGTAACCTTTTCACCATCATCAACATATAAAGACATTATTCATAATTAACATTATATAGTTTTCATCCTAACATTTTCACCATCATTAACATATAAACATGATAACCATAAATAGTCTATAATCAGACCGATGTGTGTGTACAAGATCTCATTGCTCCTCTGCCAGGCTAACACATCCATCTCTTAATCATCGCTTACATATATAATAAAAACACGTCAATAATAAATGTTACTAGTCTAAAATATAACTATATCCAACTGGCCATGAGAGCTAACTATCATGTGAACAAAAACATTTTTATATCTTCTACTGAACTCTCTGAAGGGCATCCAATGAGCAGCCATCATGCTGCAGACCCGGTAGCATCCTGAACTGACTGGTTTACTAATGTCTCTCTTAGTATTTTCTCCTTTTTCTAACCCCTTGGGACATCAATATATCTGAAGCCCTCTCCTTTCCTCCATATATCACCTGGCCTTGACCAAGAAGACCAAGTACTCTCAGGCAGTTGCCTTCAGCAACATGTCCGAATACGCGATGTAGTAAACAGTTCTCAGGGTGTAAGGAACTCAAAACCCAAAGATGTCAAGATCCCTCGGGAATGGAACAACTCTCTCACTATTCCAAACCCCGCTGTAATTGGCAAGTGCACCCACTAATGGTATGTGCGAGGTGGTTTCACCATCTCCCGCTCATGGTACGTGCACCCACTAAATAACCCGAGTTAAGTGAGATCCGATAAAACACTACTTAACCTGTAACGACCCGGCCCAAAGTGCAATGTAATGGGCCTAAGTCATTTCTTTAAAATGGTTAACCCAAGTTAAAGATCTATAGTCCATTCCTACTTATAAACAGGATATTCTCCTAGTAGGTATTAGTTGTGAGACTAAGTTGAGGGATCTTACATAACCCGCCATGCAAATAATAAATCAACACACGATGGAATAGAACGACAAGTAAAGATTAGTCCTAAATGAACCTGGTAGAAGCTCAAAGCGAAGCCACACGCCTAAGCAGCGTGCTTCAACTCCATACCTACACATCACAACTAAATACTAACGCCCATACTAACTAGAGAATGCATGAATGCAATGAATATATGCATATAATCACAAGCATTCAATAAATAAAAAGAACAACACATCAAGAAATATGACATCATAAATAACTAATGTCACTACATAACCTGATACCTTATGAATAGCAACCAACTGTTTCATGAATTCTTAATTCATGCTCAATTCTAGATTTATGCTCACATTGTGCTTCATTTTTAATCATCATTATCAATTCATAAATAATCCAAACATGCTAATTATAATGGAACTATTACTTTTGTTAATCATCATTTCAACAATTTTGAAATCCTAAGTCGTAAGCAATTACTAAAGCCCACATACATTTAATTACCTTGAGAATTAAATCACTTCTTACATATCTTCTTTATTGCTAGGGTGATAACTACTTCCACTCCAAATCATGACAAGAAAATAAGTAACCTAAGAATAACTCTAATTCTTCCACAACCTCTAACATAACTCATGAGCATCTATCCTAATGAATAAAGATCTAGGGCTCCTACTCATCATTTAATCCCGGTGTTATCAATTAGGAATTGATAGTATCATGTTAACCCATTCAATTCTAATTTTCATAATTTAATCAAAGCATCCCTATTCAAATCAATCCATGTCATCATCCCAATTTAATCATGGAATGATATCCATGACTATGAAATAAAATCAAATCAATCGATAATGATGTATACCTAATGTCGGCACCAACAACGGCTGCCGTCAGCATCGCTACAGTTTGGCCAAGGGAGACCTCGACCGGGGCTAGGCTAGGGCATGCAACAAGGATCTGAGGAGGTCTAAATGGAGTGGCATCTAGCCAGCCTATGTGTAAAACCTATGATTTTATACTCGTGGGCCGATCAATTCAGCCGTCAGTTTAGTTGAGTCAGTTTCAAAACACGTGCACCAAACCGAGGCCGGCCATGTGTTATGAGCCATGCAGGTTAAGTGTACCCTAGTGTATGATGATAACATTAATAACACAGTAGGAAAATGTGTTATTAGAATATACGATAGTATGCCAGATTTTTTTACTTCATGCATTAGACGGTATAAATTAGAATTAGGCCATTTATTGTGTTATAATGTGTTAGACAGGATTTTGGGTGGGTTGGTAGGTTTAGAACTTGCTATTTTAATTTAATGAGCTTATTTTATTTTATTGTATTTATCATATTTATTTTATATATTTTTTAAAATTTATTTATTATTACTGATTTGAGTCCGGACCGAGTCAAGTTTTATTTACGAAACTACCCCCGATTTTTCTTGTTCTCCCCAAATCAATCTTCGAGTCCAAACAGCCCCGATCCCTTCTTTCTCGACACCTCCCGGTGACCACCTCAACCCCGCTAGTCACTACCACCACCCAACGACCTCCCCTCGTCGTTGCCGCCCCCACCCCCAACTCCTTTCCTCCTTTCCTTCCTTCCATTCTCCCTATTTCTTCTCACAGCCACCCACCGCAGCTGCCTTGTAGGTGTAGCCACCAGCCACCAACTCCGGTGATGACTTCTAACGACCCTCCCTAGCCCTTCCCTCGTCCTTCCTGACCCCTTCCCGGCATGTGCGATGACATGCACAGTGACCACGAGTGAGTTGAGGTCACCGCTTGCATGCACTATTGCTGACGACTAGCGCCGCCGTCGGCCAGTCGCGCAACACCTCTGGCCACACTGTCTGCCCCCTTATCAGACCTAAACCTCCCCTAGCCTTTCTCCCCTCTCCCAAGCTGACACATCCTCTTAGCCGCCCTCACCTTAGCTGGCCACAACCCATGACAGCCATAGGTAATTGGCGTTGCAGTCAACCAGTGGTCCTCTGACCACCTCGAGCCACCCTCCCCTTCACAAGTTCCGCTCATGGGACAGCAACCACAGTCGTCGTCTCCCTCCTCACAGCACCATCAATCGTGACGGTTGCCGTGTCACCGCGTAATTGCCCATTTATGTATAAAATTTAATTTTTTATTTCATTTTATATGATTAATCATTATTAACAAATAGTGATTTTAAGATCTTGAGATTTATTGCTAGTTATTGTGAATGCTCATGTTATTGTATTTATGAAAATTATTTGATCAGTTAATTAAAAATACGTGCTCGTCGATAATTGCTGTTAATTAATGTTAGATAATTAGACTCGTGAATTATACTTCTAGTTCTAATGATTAATTTGTCATAATTGAGTATTAGTTTGATTATCTAAATTATAATCCTTATTTAGTTAATTGATATGTTTAATTATACATTAACAAAATTGTGTTGTTGATGGAATGATTACTTAGGAATGTAGATTTATATGGCTAAGTACTAATTGATGAAATGGTTGTATGATAATATTTATATTTTATTAGTGATGACATTTGAATTTAATTACGTTACCATGATATATGAAACTAACTATAGGTTTATCACACGTAAAGACATGATCGTCCTAGTGTTGTTTGAATTATATGTCATGTCATTCATGTATCATATAGGTGTACATGGGCATTAGAATTTAGTCCTGTTTGTGTAAGTTCGGTGTAGGAGCTCGCAGCATAGGCACGATAACCTATTTGGAGCTTCTCCTAGGTCCGTTTAGAACTTGTACTCTTGTTTATCATTCTCTTTTATTGTTGTCTTGGATTGTATGTACAAGACATGTTAAGTGCTTAATTCATCAGACCCTACTTAACATAGGTCATTCTAACGAACTGGTTTCCGGGAATAATAACCCTCGAGGATGAGATTCCTCGAGTCTGATTTCAAAAATAACATCTGCCGCAAGTTGCCTTCGGGCCTAAAATATTAAATGCCTTCCTAGGCCTATATATGATTTTATCGAGCTTTCAATGAAACGAGAGATGGAGAAGTCAACTCGTACGTACTATGAGTGGGTGTACGTGTCAGTCACAAAAGGCTTTAAATTAGTAAGAGTGTTGTTCTATTCCTGAGGGATCCTAACAACCTGCATTTTGAGTCCTCATACCTGGAGAAATGTGGGGTTTACGGGTACTGTTTAGTATAGCGCACATTCGGACATGTGGTTCAAAGGGTACTAAAGGCAACTGCCTGAGAGTAATTGGCCTTCATACTAAAGGCCATGAGAAATACGGTGGACAAAGAGGGTTAATGATATACTGGTAATCCTGAGGGGCTGGAAAATAGAGAAAATGTCGGAAGAAGCATTAACCAGTTAGCTCGGGATGCCATCCAGAGTATAGCTCAATGACTCTTTAGTAGTTACTCTTATAAGAGTTCTAGTGAAGTATATGCATATTTTCTTTTCATGAGAGTTAGCTCTCATTGATAGTTTGATATTAGTTATTTTTTGGACTAGTGACAACCGTTGCTAACGATTTTTTATTATATATGTAGGTGAGAATTAGACACAACAGGATATGCCAGACTTGACGAATAAGCAATGACATCCTTGCACACACACATGTCTGACGATCGCTTTATTGTGATACCGGTGAATGTGTAAAACTTTTGATGATATTTAATGCATGGTTAACTTGTTTTGTGAACGAAGTTGGTAAACTTGAAATTAGTAAACTTCTGGTCATGTGAATGTGGATAGTAGGTAGGTCAGACCCAATCAGGGATCATGATTTGGAATGGTTATAATGTTAATAGAATGTGATGTAGTGATATATCTTATTATTTCTTTTATATATATATTGTAATATAATGATAGGCATGGTGATTTTCTTATTGCAATTTTAGGGGAAACTTTATCTATTTATTTACAAGATTTTTATAATATTTAATCGATTGAAGTGTGATTTTTTTCGTCAACATATCATTCACGTAACATCCTGCTAGGTTGTGCATTTCATGCATTCATTGTGACATTCTTTTCATCTTATGACGCTTAGAATAGATCCATTCCATTTAAGTTCAGGTTGACCAAATTAATCAAATTGAGAATCGGTTTGGTCCTCGATAACATTTCCAGTTTGGTTAATAGCAAACTAAATTTGGGGAGTTACATTGCGACTAGCCGGTGACGAGTGGTGCGACATTGGGATTGCACCGAACAGGACACCGGTGAAGCATGTGGGGAGATCCTCGGCAAAGGGGAGAGGTAGGGAAAGAAGAAGGAGGGTGGTGGGGGATGTCTCACTAGAGGGAAGTAGCTAGCGTAGCATACGGTGGCAGTGGCACAGGGAGAGGCAGACATGACTAAGGTAGGTAGTTGTGAGATAAACTGAAGAGGTACTCAATGAGGGAGGAGCATGGAGGTACACAGAGGGGTAGGGGCGAGGTGTAACACCCCAAATCCGGTTCACGCTCGTGAACCGAACCGGCATGTTACAGGCCCCGGTTAGGTCGGCTAACCCGAACCTAACTCATGCGGATCCAATCTCGGCGTCTTAAGATGAAGATACGATCCATCATGAATGAATAAATGCGCAAAATCCTAACATGGTACTACATGAATGACATGCAAATTAAATTTCACACCATCACAATCACAATCAAAATTAGTAAAAATTCTAAAACGAAAGGGACAGAATTTCCCTAAAAATACAATTAGGGGCCACCCTGTCAAAATCGTATATTCTAACATATATACGCATAGCAACAATAGCATTCACACAAGCTTCTAATCTACTATATTCATCATTCTCTGAACTTTGGGTCCTAACCCCACTTTTGCTGCGCTACTCTGATCATTTCATTTCATGTCATTGTCATGCATTAAACATTTAATCATGTCACTCACAAAATAATAACATAATGATACAATATTAAACATTCAGAAATCTAACATGTGTGTGCACAAGACCTCATTGCTCCTCCGTCCAAGCTGGCTCATCCATCTCGTGCTTATCACCTACATATATATAAGAAAAACGTCAGTAACAAGCGTTACTGGTCCGGAAAATAAAATAACTATAACAAACTGGCTATGAGAGCAAACTCTCATCTGAAAGAAAACATATACTTCCTCAAGAACACTCTGAAGGGCACTACTGAGGAGCCACTGGGCTGCAGACCCGGTAGCATCCCGAACTTACTGCTGCTGGTACTGTGCTACTCTCAGCACTTCTTTTTCAGTACTTCTCGTGAAACTTTATCCTAAGCCCTCTCCTTACCTCCATATTTCTCCTGGCCTTGAGCACGAAGGCCGAGTACTCTCAGGCAGTCGCCTTTAGTACCCTTTGAACCACAAGTCCGGACATGCGCTGTACTAAACAGTACCCGTAAACCTCCACGTTCTCCGGGTGTGAGGAACTCAAACGCGGAGTTGTCAGGATCCCTCGGGAATGGAACAGTCCGCTGGCACTAATCCAGAGCCCGCTTTGACTGTCACGGCATCCTCTGCATGGTACGTGCAGTCGGTTTCTCCATCTCTCGTCTCACTGAAAACTCGATAAAACTATATATATAGGCCTGGGAAGGGATTCATATAATAGGCCCGAAGGCAACTTGTGGTGGATCTTGTTTTCGAAATCATCCTCGAGGGATCTCATCCTCGAGGGGTTATTAATCCGGAAATATTCGATTAAATGGCCCGAGTTAAGTGGGATCCAATAAAACGCCACTTAACCCGCCCTGCAATAATAAAATAAACATACAATGGAAGAGCGTAAAACAAGACGAGTCCTAAACGGACCTGGTAGAAGCTCCAAGCGTGTCATCGCGCCTAGGCGGCAAGCTCCTACTCCGTACCTACACATCAAAACTAAATACTAACGCCCGCTAACTAAATGATGCATCAAATCCGACATGACCATCACACCATAATACCAACATTAACCATAACAATAAATAATTATAAATATGAATATAATTCTAACTCATCCAATTCCTACCAATTTTATTATATTTTTCTTAAGTTACATTACTCGATTAGCATGCTCAACTCGATCTACCTCATTAGATCACCTACATTCATCCATTCAAATCATACATATCATTACTTCTTTCATGCTCGAACTTTTATCATGCCAATCAATCAATCCTATCATACTGTGCTAACAATCATTAATTTTAAACAATCAAATTAGAGGTAATTATACCTCACGTCGTCGGCAATCGGCGACGGCTAGGGTTCCATCGCGCGTCTCGGAGCTCAAATTCGGCGCTCATCGGCGTCCGAAGCTCGATCGGGCTCCACTGAGTGAGCCCCGCGGGAGATCCGGTGAATTCCGGCGAATTCCAGAAATTCCGATTTTCCGGCGGTTTTCCGGCAGCTATTGGCGGTTTTCCGGCGACTTCCGGTGGTTTTCCGGCGACAATTGCCGGCGGCGTCTACTAGTTGGATAGGGGTCATGTTGGGTACCCTCGGAACCGGCTCGGCGAGCCCGACTCATCTATGACCTCAGCGTGGCCAATGGAGGCGGTGGCTCGCCGGAAAACGGCAAAACAGAGGCCGGCCGTGGTGGTTGCTAGATCTGGCCGGCCACGGCGGCGACGGCCTCCGCTCCGGTCAGGAAGCGTCACTACGTGGTCGAGGGTGCTGAGGCGACCGACCGATCGCGGCGGCGCTGGTCGCCGGCGGCGGGATTGGCGACGGAAACGCAACGCGGCCGCGGCGTCGCGGCGTGGTTTCCTCGCGTCGCGGCGGTCCGATGGGGGCCGGACCTGGTCGGGGCGGCAGGGCGACGCCGTGGCCGGGCTTGGCGGCGTCGATCGGCGGCCAGGCGGCGCCGGCGGTGGCGGCGGTGGCGCGCGAACAGGGGCGGCGCGGGCGAGGGTTTGGGCGCGGGGAAAGAAAAAGTCGGGGTGAAAATGGGTGGCAAACTCGTAAATAATACTTGACTCGTCTCCGGCTCGAGTCAAGTATCATAACTAACTCGTATTAAATCCTAAAAAATTTCATAAAAATCGGGAAAAATCCCGTAAAATCAAACAACACCAAAAAAATTATAATGGTATGCTCTAGAACTATCAACCCACCCAAACTGCCCGAACGCGTCCTAACACGGTAAACGGCCTAATACTAATTCTACGATCCACTATATATAAAAATAAAAAAAAGACTGGCATACTCTCATATATCTGATAACTCATTCTGTTCTGCTGTGTTCATGACGTTATCATCATATACTTGGGTACGCATGACCCTCATAGCTCATACACGCGACTGGCATCGGCTCGGTACACGTGTCCTGAAACTGACTCAACTCGAAAAAAATAACGGTCGACCCGACCGGTTCTAAATATAAAACCCTAACTCGAATCGTGGGTTTTACACGAGGTCAGTCGGAGGAGAGGATGGAATCGACCCCGTCAGTGGCCAGCAACATGGCCATGACGGTGATGGAGGAAATGACCGGAAGCAAGTGCAGGGAGTGCTCGGGTTTGGGAGGAGTTGGGAAAGGAAGGAGAAGGGTAATGGCTGCTGCCGACGGTGACCAAGGGATAGGCAAGGGCAGCGGCTCTCCAATGGTGGTGAACAGGTAATGAGAAGGAAGACGGTGGAGGAGGAAGGAGAAGGAGAGGCTAGGTGAGTGGATTGAGCCGGTGCTGGCCAACGGCGATGCTGCCGACGATGAGGTCGCCGATGGTGGTGGTGCTCGTCTGGAGAAAGGGGGAGGAGGCATCGGTCGGTGGGGGAGAAAATACGGTCAGGAAAAAAATAGCATACAGGGGTAGTTTTGTAATCAAAACTTGACTTACTTCCTACTAAAGTCAATAATAATAAATAAATTTTGAAAAAATACAAAATAAAATATCATAAAATAAAATAATAGTGTCTGAACTCGAATGACATGTTCTAAGCCTACTAACCCTGAAATAATAAATAACACATCCTAATGCAACAAACAACCTAAATCTAATTCTACGGTATATTATATAAAATAAAAAAAAATGACTGGCATACTGTCGTATATTCTAATAACTCATTTTCCTTCTGCACTACTAATGCTATCATCATAATTGACCCCTTATGGTTCATACATGCGGCCAGCCTCGCTTAGTACATGTATTCTGAAACTGACTCAACTCGAACTGATAACTGAACCGACTAGTTCATGAGTATAAAACTCTAACTCGGATCACGGGTTTTACAGGTAAAACCCTAACCCGAAGCTGTGGTTTTATATTATTATTTTTTTCTTTTTCTTTTTTTTAAAAAATTGGTCGTCCAAGTCCCGCGTTCCTCCATTGTAACACCCCGTTTCGGCTCACCCGTGAACCGACCCGGAAATGTCACCGGCGACCGAACCGTTCGCTAATCTACTGGGTTCGGTTAAGCTGACCCGGATCTGCCCTCGGTGTCTCAAGATGGAGATGCAAACATGAAATGCATGGATGGGATGCGTGGGTTCTAACGTAGTCCTACATGCATGCTATGATGTACAAGCAAAGACAAGACAAAATAATAAATGAGAAACCAAAAGAAAATATATACTATTTTATAAAAAATACGGTAACACATAATAATCTACCCTGACATTCAACCATTATCTCATTCGTTTTTACCTGAGCCGAGTCTGAACTCCAAGGCTCCCTACTCATTCATATTTATCCATTCATTTCATATCAAGCAATTTATCTAAACAAACATATCAAAATTATCATCACGTAGCAATAACACACCGTCATTATAGATTACACGCGGCAGGTACATGTGTGCGCGGTTCCGTGCTGCTCCTCCGCAGTCCCGACAGCTTTCATCCCTCGCATTTCTCACCTACATATATATAGAAAAACCGTCAGTAACGAGTGTTACCGGCCCGGAAAATAACTAATATCAATCTGGCACAGGAGAGCAAACTCTCCTGTTGAATGAAAACCATATACTTCCTCAAGAACTCTCATCAGGGCACATACGGGAGCCGTCACCCTCGGGTCGACAGCGTCCCCCTATCTTTCACATTCTCATGCCTCGGCCATTTCTCTATTGCTTCTCGCGTCAAATCTCATTCCTTTCCGCCCTCTGCACCTTCCATATTACTCCTGGCCTTGAGCACGAAGGCCGAGTACTCTCAGGCAGTCGCCTTCAGTACCTTTTGAAACCACAAGTCTAGACATGCGCTGCAATGAAGTACCCGTGAACCTCCACACTTCTCTGGGTTTGAGGAACTCAAAGGTGGAGTTGTCAGGATCCCTCGGGAATGAAACGGCCCGCACACCATTCCAGAGCCCACTGTCGACACACACGTGCCCGCTCGCGTAGCACGGTAGTCGGATTTCCCTCATTCAGTCTCTCACAAAAACACGAAAACTATACATATATATAGGTCTGGGTTGGGATTTATACAATAGGCCCGAAGGCAACGTGAGCTGGATCTGAAGTTCGAAAACAAACTTGAGGGATCTCATCCTCGAGGGTTATTAATCTGGAAAATCGTTGGCTAAATGGCCCGAGTTAAGTGGGATTCGATAAAACGCCACTTAACTCGTCCTGCACATAATAAATCAAATACACAAGAGAGTAGCGTAAATCAGAGAACGAGTCCTAAACGGACCTGGTAGAAGCTCCAAACGGGTCCACGCGCCTAGGCGGCGAGCTCCTACACCGTACCTACACAATCAAGCTAAAAACTAACGCCCGCATGATGAATCACACATCCTATAGCATGCACACACAATCAACACAATCACTCATCAATCAACACACATTAACCTATATCAATTCTAGCAAGTCTACTTAGGCTAGTTTGTATTAGATCATGATCATCGCCTACTTACCCTAATTAATTTCTTAGCCTCTATTTTTAACACCACTTAATCAAACAAATTTCATATTTTATCCTTAATCAAATCTACATTTATATATATTATTATAACATACAATTCACCAATCCTAGCATGCAATTCTAATAATCAAAACTTTCAAATAATTAAATTAAAATAAATTATACCTCGCGTCGTCGAAAATCGGCGACGGCTAGGGTTTCCGTTTCGTGGCTCGAAACTCGAATTCGGCACCTAGCGGCGTCCGAAGTCCGATCAGATTGGACCAGGTGTGTTCGGCGGATGATCCGGCGAATTTCCCGCGAATCCAATTTTCCGGCGGTTCCGGCGGTTTTCCGGCGAGTGTCGGCGGTTTTCCGGTGGATTCCGGCGGTTTTCCGGCAATGATTCGGGACGGGGCAATCAGGGGGTCTATCGGCACCAGCTCGACGAGCTTGGTCCAATGGCGGTGTCAAACAAAGCAGCTAGGGCGGCGATGGCCGTCGGCGGCAGCGTCGAAAATGGGTGGCGGCGGCGGTGTGCTCCGATCGGGGCTGCGGCCGGCCTCGACGGCGGTCGGGATGATGGGGGAAACGTCGGCGACGGCGAGAGGGTGGTCATCAGGGTCACAGCGGCGGCGGAGCGGCCTGGACGGCGGCGGAATCCGGCCCGAAGTGGCGACGGCCGAGGCGGTTTCGTGGGGCAATTCCGACGTCGTGGCGGCGAGATGGTGGCCGGGGTGGGTCGTGGCGGCACGGCGACTGCACGGCGTGGGCGGGGCGGCGTTGATCGGCTGCAGTGCGGCGTCGGTGGCGGCGGCGGCAGCACGCGGCAGTGGCGGCGGCGAGGGTTTGGGGTGAGGAAGGTCGGGAGGAAGAAAAATACCCTCAATGGCAGTTTCGTAAATAAGTATTGACTCGATTCCTACTCGAGTCAAAATAATATCTAGTTCGTAATAAATTCTAAAAAAATCTAGAAAAAATATGGAAAAATTCCATAAAATAAAACAAACACAACAACATCCAAATGACATGCTCTATAACTAATAACCCACCCGAATATAATCCAACGCGCCCTAATGCGTCATTCGGCCTAAAACTATTTCTACGATCAAACATATAAAAAGAAAAAAATACTGCATACTTTCATATATTCAGATAACTCATATCTCACCATCTTCTCGACGTTATCATCATATATTCAGGTACACCTGACTCTCATCGCTCATAACTCACGGCTGGTCTCGACTCAGCACGCGGTTCATGAAACTGACTCGACTCGAACCAACGGTCGAACCGACTGGTTCGGTAACGTAAAACCCTGACTCGAGTCACGGGTTTTACATCCATGGCCAACAGTGGTCAGATCTCGGCCACCTTACATCAGATGATTTGGTGGTGGATGTGTGAAGCTTGGCCACCTGCTAGGTAAGACTTGCCATTTCCAGGTTGATTTGATTTATTTTATGCAAACAATAATTGTTTTTATCATTATTAAAATATATATTCCTTTTTGTTTGATTTGATATCACAAAAATAATTTATTTTTATAAAAGCTTTTACTCCTAAAACAGCTATTTGTTGACATGTGAACCTATCTATAAATATTAATCATAGTTTAAAAATTCCGGATTCTGACCTGACTTGATAGGCCATGCAATGGATTTAACTCAAAATCAACTCGAAGTTATTTGTATTATTTCCTCAGTCTACAAACAAAATGATATATAAATTTAGTATAAATTACTTTCTTTTATACTTGATTGGTAAATATATGTGATTTAATTTATTCTTTCTTTTTTGATTCTCTGGTACCCAAATGGTTGAGGCATGAACCCTAAATTAAGATCTATATAATTACAAATGAAAATTTTTTTTATTTAGTTATATTAAAAAATAAAAAATAGATAATTTTTTTCTTGATTCAAGGAGTCGATTATAAAATTTAATAAATAGAGAGTAATCCACTAAAATTGACTCCTGAAATCATAGTGTGGGTGCAAGAAAGAGGAGTCTTAAGAGATTTTCAAGAGTTAAAAAAAATATTTTAAAACTACAAAGCGGGTGCAACAACAACCAAGTATCTGTGGTTGTTTGGTAACGTGTAAGGAAGCAAGCATTATAATAGTGCGCTGAGATTCGCGAGCTTTGAGTGAAGACAGAAGAAACCAATCAGAGCATTATAACAGTAAGCTAAGATTCGCGTGCTTTCAGGGAGACAGAAGAAACCAATCAGAATTCTATAAGAAGGAGCATCAATACGAGGTACAATAATAATATGATACATACGCTTCAATTCAGATGCATGGTATCTCTTGCGTGCTCATGCTAAATTTACCAAGCCATAGTTCATTGTCGATCTCGTGTACCTTGCATGTCGCATCAGAAGGTTAAGATAGGCATACAGCTACATCGACAACCCAATCTCTGACTCCTCCCAACACTAACACGCCATTGACAGCAACATTGCTAGCAACTTTTATCTGATCATATTGTTTCAGAAATTTTTGGTTCACTATAATCTGATCACTTACTCGGCCATAGAACTCCAATATCCTTAGTTCATACGTTCGTTTTTTCTAATTAAGCTACTATGGGGATCACATATTGTGCTTCTCTTCCTAGTTCTACTCCTTACCTAATCTTGAGGATTAACAATTCTCATCATAGTCGAAATTTGGAGTCGGGGGTTTTGCCATTTCCTTCATCTCTCTCTGATTCTGCATTGAATCTGAATCCATTGATCGTATCTCCCAGTGAACAGCTTCTACTGTTCTCTAGCTCTAAGTCACTCAGCGCTTGCAGCCAGACTTTGCTGCGGCAGCTTGATGTCCGAGTCAGGGCGAGTTCCCTGACGGATTCACCGGAAAGAGGCCTAAATAGGGCAGCATAGTTCAGACATTGGAGCTGGGGTTGATGTTCGGACTCTGGTACCTCTTCAACATATACTTCAACATCTATAACAAACAGGCATGCTGCTAACTTTGGCCATATTTTGATCAGGGTAAAATTGAGATTTTACTGTCTCACCTGTGATAGATTTCTGTTTCCTTTTGCAGCTATTGAAGGTTTTTCCTTACCCAATGACCATCACATCATTTCATTTCCTTCTGGGAAGCATAATCAGTCTTCTTCTTTGGGGATCCAACATTTACAAAAAGCCCACTTTCACTGCCACACAGGTATTTGTTTTCCTTTCTATGATGATATTCATGGACGCTAATTATGCAGTTCCTTGTCTTCTGAGGTATATGTTGGGTATTTGATTATATTGTTTTTTCTGATACATATATTTGCATTCCCCTAACATCCTACCTAAATGTTTCCTAACCTTTTTGCAGCTTTTGTTGATGGTATCCTTGGCTCTAACCCACACATTTGGAAACCTTTTCACTAATATGAGCATTGGGAAGGTTGCTGTTTCATTCACCCACACTATCAAAGCGATGGAGCCCTCTGTTCCTTGGGGAGGTGACTGTTATAACTCTCCATTCTCACATTCATCAGTCAAATAAAATAGCACTAATGTATTCATCAGATACAACCTTTTCCATGGCAAAGCATAAACATACTTAGATGTATGCATCTGATTGAAACTGTCATGATTTTGAATAAATTTATATTATGTTGAATGGACAGATGCCTAGTGTTTGGGTATTATCATCTCTGGTCCCAGTAGTTGGTGGTGTTGTACTAGCCTCCTTGGCAGAAGCTTCTTTTAATTGGTAAGAAAACTAGCATTCATCAAAATCTGATACGTTCAAGACAACCAACTTGGTCTCCTACCTTTGAAGTCCTGTTTTGATAGTCCTATTTCTAATTATGTTTTTGGGTCTCAATCAAAGTTTATATTTCTTCACCATTGACTTCTATCTCATCCTATAAATAAAAAAGATAAACCGTGTGGTGGCATTGAACTTTGTTCCCACTTTCTCTTCAATAGAAGTTGCTTCAGAAAGGTGTTTCTTATTAAAAAAAAAATTTGTCATTCTTCTCTGTAAATGCTAAATAAATTTATCATGTTGAGTCAATTCTAACTTGGATTAGGCTATAGTAATACTTATGATGGACTTGTTAAGGGATTCAAATTAATAGAAAGAAAAGATTAGCCAATAGTTTTTCTCATGTCTATGAAACAGCCAAACTTGTTTGTAGATAGAGAGTGAGTGAGCGAAAGGGCGTACAGAGCATTAGCAGAGATCATCAATTAGAGGTGAATAATGAGGGATGAATTAGAGGTGAATAATGAATTGTAATGGGGAGGAAAACTAGGAAAGTGTGGCTATATAAGGGGAGAAGACTAATTGTAAGAGAAATGACTTTTGATGAATTAAATCTTTGTTTTCTTCTTATCTTTGTTCTGGATGTTCTTCTTCCTATTTTCTAGGGAGATCAGCTCCTGGGAGCGGGGTTGCTGACCAACTGATGCCATCCTCCATCATCTCATCCATTTCTCCAAGCTCCCTTCAGATTCCAGAGACCAATGCGATCTCCTCCATGGCTCCTGCCAAGCAGGGGAACAAGCAAGGAACTAAGGGGAAAGAGGATCATCGATGGACATGTGGTGAGAGGAAGAATCTGCAATTTGGCCAGTCAGAGCATGAGGCGAGGATGCGATCCATCACCAAACTCAGTTCGATTATCTCACAGATTGAACTAGAGTTGGGATCCGCTTGATTCTCGCAAATGTTTGCTGAGATTCTCCTAGAAACTCAGACATGTGCCTTGCAATCGAGAGTTGAGTTGGGGAATCCTGGATAATCAGTGAGGTTGGAACATCTCATATGAGAGGTTTCATTGGGGTTGGAGGATGGCATTGATCAATGGCGGGATAGATTGAAGAAACCTCTCCGAGAAGGGCGTAGGCGAGCGAGGATGCTTCAAGGGAGGAAGGTTCATAGCGATGCCGAGGTAGCCATGTGATGGAGACCAGGTTGTTTTCAGAGTGCGTCGGGAGACGCAGGAGGCGGATGCTTGGGACACTAAGAATGTGGAGTATCATCCGTTGGTGTGGGAGTCTAGCAATGGTAGAGGAAAGCATTCGAAGCTGGCATATGGGGATAACTCTCACCTAATTACGGGATAAAATTCTGCGGCGGGAAGTGCAACTGCCTTTCTGGAGCCGTGGTGCATTGCCGAAGCTCTTTGCTGAGTTTTCGAAGCGCTTCCTTCCTGATTCCCAGATCTGCATGCCAGTTGCCAGACTTTGGCTCATCCATCATAATGTTTGGAGAGATGCTCGAGTGCACCCAAAGAACTTTCCATTACATATCATCAGAGACAAGGGGCTAGATTTTGCTTCAATGATGGATGATATCAAGAATGCACCAAATGGTTCCTTCTTCTTGCTTCATGCATAGTGCACACAATCATCTGGATGAGTCCAACAGAAAGACAGTGGAGAGATGTCATGCCAGTTCAAGGTGAAGAATCATTTTGCCTTCTTTGACATGGCATACCAAGGTTTTGCAAGTAGGTGATCCGGAGAGAGATGCAAAAGCCATTCGTATCTTTCTTGAAGATGGCCATTTAATTGGATGCAGCTCAATCATATGCCACAAATATCGGGCCTTTATGGTCAAAGAGTAGGTTGCCTCAGGTGTTCTCTGTGAAGATGACAAGCAAGTTGTAGCTGTGAAGATTCAGTTGCAGCAATTAGCTTCAGGCCTATGTATAGCAATCCACCAATTCGTGGTGCTCTTACTGTCTCTACAATACTTGGCGATCCCTGAGCTGAAGAGTTTGTTGACTCTCAATGGAGATGAACGCGTATGGCTGCTGGATAATTGAATGCGGTGCTGCTTGAGAAAGCCTTGGAAGCTAGGATGCTCCTCTGTCTTGGGAGCATTACATTGCCCTACGTTCTTTGTTATTGCTTTGGTATTCTGCATCTTTAACTTCTAGACCAGGCTTGGTGCATTGTGGCATTCAGCTGATTGGGGCCGCTTAGGATCAGAAGGATGCACGTCTATTGCTAGTTGGGATTAACGCGTTGGCTTTTAAGCATAGGCATTCGTTCGCCTTGGCCAGCTGTTTATTCCTGTACCAGTTGTCTTGCCTATACTACTCAATGGTGGATGACTTCGCTTGTAGTTCGTGATCCGTACAGCCTTGGGGACAAGGTTCTTGTAAAGGGTAGGTAATTGGTATGGATAAAGTCGAGTAGAAACGAAGGGCGTTACGGGACATTGCGGGATCCATGAATTAGCTGAGTAGTGAATGAAGTGTAGGATGAATTCGAGGTGAATAATAGAGAATAATTGTAATGGGGGAAAACTAGGAAGTGTGGCTATATAAGGGAGAGACTGATTGTAAAGGACATGACTTTTGATGAATTAAATCTTTGTTTTCTTCTTATCTTTGTTCTTTGTTCTTCTTCCTATTTTCTAGGGAGATCTTCCTGAGACAGGGTTTAACCACTGTCCCATCCTCCATCATCTCAACCATTTCTCCAAACTCTCAGATTCCGTGCCAATCGTCTCCTCCATGGCCACCGACAAGCAAGAGAACAAGTACAGGAACTAAGGGGAAAGAGGTCATCGTCGACCTTGGTGAGGAAAATCCTACCACTTTCTGAGTGCTATGGCATCAAATGTGACCAACCAATCACGCAATGTTTTCAGCAAAAAGGTCATGGTTAAGGAAAAGGTAATTTGCTTTTGTTGGTTGGTTCATACCATGATATAATCTAAGCTTGATTAGAGTTGACATTGAATTTTATCTGATTGAAACTTTGGTGATTTTGATATCCTAATCCAGAAACAGGATGCCATGGCCGACATAAACTTGTTCACTGTTATAACAATCATGTCCTTCACATTAGCTGCAACTGCTCTCTTAGTGGAGGGTGTCAAATTCACCCCTGCATACTTGCAATCTACTGTAACATTCATCTCTACAACTTCTAGTTCTTCTTGTTTTCTTAATCTGTCTTCAAACTAGACTCATTTTGTTAAAATGCCATTCGTTTATAGGGTATGAATGTTAACGAGATATACCCCAAAGCCCTCTTAGCTGGTCTGTGTTTTCATGCATCTCAACAGATGGGAAACTGTTATTTACATTTTCTTCTCCATTTCCAAAACTCATCTCTTATTGCAGGTGTCATATATGATATTGGGGAAGGTATCTCCTGTGACGCATTCGGTGGGAAACTGTGTGAAGCGTGTTATAGTCATTGGCACCTCAGTCATCTTCTTCCATACACAAGTTTCCCCTATAAATGCTCTTGGTTAACTAGTTTAATATACATAACACACAAGCTTTATCATTATGGGTACAAAGCTTGAAATACTGATCAAACATATGAATGCTATTCAGGAACTGGGGTTGCACTAGCAGGAGTCTTCCTTTACTCAAGAGCAAAGCACATGAAAGAAAAGACCCACAAGCCATTTTTATCATTGTTGCTCGCCATTGGAATTCTCTAGTTTAATGGGTACTAGATAAACATAATGTAGAAGCTGAGGACACTTTGAATATTAATGTAGGAAGGAAGAAAAGCGCCCATGCAGGCCAAATTGTAAAGAAACGAGAGATTGCTTTGAATAAAAAAAGGAAATGAGAGATTAGTACTTGAGAAGAGATGTTACCTCTTCACTTTGTTTTCATTATAATAGCTGATAAAACTATGCATCGCTATTAACATATAAAGTATTATCATTTTGACTAAAAATACTAATGGTTTAAAAGCCAAGAGGAGAGTTGATATAAATATTATTTTCTTATCATATTCATCACTATGTTCTCAACATCAACATGGTGACTAATTATCCTAACCACCTGATTACGGCTTCTAGCTTCCAAATAAAAGCTTTCTATGAATCTAAGATTTTTTAGAGAAATCATTTATACCAAATTAAGCTCCTCTCACATCGTGTTCATGACTGCCGTATAAATAATCTCTGAATTAATTATAAATTAGTTTAAATTGGTCGGTTTAATTTTTAAGAAAACCCATTAATTAATATACAGTTCTTTACAAAAATGGTTTTTGTTCACCTAGAAAGGCAGGTCAATAGACATCATCATCGGCGTCGCCTGATCCTACGGATCCGCTATCTCCACGTGTGCATGCTTGCCGACGGGTTCATCTCGACAATTGCAACATTTTCGAGATGGCACAGGCCCATGTTGAGGCCCATCCTGGCATATCCTCAATTTCCATCTTCATGGTGGCTTCCATTGACAGGGCTATTCTCGGACCTGTGAGTTCGGGACTCGATGGATGAGGGCCCGGGCTCCTCAGACTCGGAGGGTGCTTGGTCAGGCGGCGAGCCCAAACTCGACATGTGTTCGAGCTCGGCTCGAATAGTTCGAAACTCGTTCGAACTCGACTCGAGATCGAACGAGTTTTGGACATACATGCTCGAGTTCGACTCGAATATCTTTTATGTGTTCGAGCTCGACTCGAGCTCGAATATACTTAAACTGCTTAATTTTTATGAGCTCGTTCGCCAGCTCGTTCGTTAGCTCGAAACCAACTCGATTAAAAGTCAAAAGTACTTCACTTAAAAAAAATGAGGCCAATGTGGTTTGAACCCATAACCTTGAAGTCATCAAGGTGAATACTTACCATCTCAACTATCTTACTTCTTTGTTATTATATTGTATATATATATATATATAATATAATATAATATAATATAATATAATATAATATAAAGACTATATTATTATATTATTTTATCGAGTCGAGTTCGAATCGAGCTACGAGTCGAGTTCGAGTCGATTTCGAGTTATAACCGAGTCGAGTCGAGTCGAACACGACCTTGCTCAAGCTCGGCTCGTAAGATTCGAGTTCGAGTCGAGTTCGAGTCGAGCATTTAAATGTCGAGTTTCGAGTCGAGTCAAGCCGAGCCGAACGCTAAATGCTCACGAGCTGGCTCGCTCAATTAGCAACCCTACTCTCAATATAGGTTTGGAGGTGGTGCTGTTTGGCGCTCTAGCCTTTCTTGAGACTAGCTGCCTCTTGGGTGGCATTCCAATGGTTTCTGATGGAGTTCTCGGACCTCCCGGAGAGCCTCTTTGCAATCTCTGCCCATTTGTTGCCCAATTCCATATGAGCTTTGACGAGGGCCATATCTTCTACATCTGCCCATCTATCCTTCTACGCAAATTTATCAGTTCCCCATATCATTACCCACAAAAAAAAACCTGCAATAACAATCATATTGATAAAAAAAAAGCCTAACTTTGCCTCAAAAATTATTTGGATGTTACATTAATATTATGATCGTTCATATATCAATAAGAAACTTCTTGGACATGAGGCTTAGATGTGCATGAAAAAGTCTAGGAGGACGTCAAACTAGGCCTAGAATGTATAGATGGTTGATAAAGATGTATAGTACAAATTCAATAAGAAATAAAGAAAAGTAGCTAGTTTTACCTTGATATTTGGTCTCAAATGATTGAGCCACCTTTCCTGCACTGCTTCCCTTCTTGCCACTCAACACCTAGGCTATTCGTGACCAGTTTTTGAGCCCCTGCTGCTCAACCAATCGCACTAACAACCTTCACAATCAATCTTTTAGTTCAACATGCAAGAAAAAATCAGACCATTACCTGCCTTCTTCCAAAGTCCACTGGCCTTTGATCCAATTGGCCTTTTTGATAGTTTTGAAAGTGTTCTTCACCTGCGCCATTTGCTTCTGATCAGTTGAAGTAGTAAGACTGTTTCTTATGCATGAAGTGTCACCCGGCGCCATGAAACGGCTTATTATTTGATCTAGGCGATAATCATGACCATTAGTACTGTTCATTTTCACCACCTTCGAGACTGTGAGACATACAAGATCAGCACCATGAGTGGCCGCCTGGGCCATGATATTGCTGTCAGAACACCAACCTCTGCTACTGATCTGTTGAGTTTTCCCCACTTCGGCATGACCCAAGACGTTTCTACAATTCATGTCGAGATAATCGTTACTACCCAAGTTGTCGAGAGCATAATTTGTTGGTACCTCGTAGCGTGTTAGCACCTCGATCGATGACATCAAAGCATGGGAGATGATCATCTTCTGATGTATTTGAGGAGACGAGCTGATGATCCGGTTGTAGACATCTTGCTCAGAGAAGGTAAGATTGGAAGAGTTGTCTTGAAAGCGAAAGTTGTCTCCGAAACCGAACTGTTTTGGGCAGCTCACATGGGGCACGAGTTGGGTCTGCATGTTGGGAACTTGCTCCTCAAACAATAACCCATCCAACTCCATATGAAAAAATTATAGAGAGAGAGAGAGAGAGAGCAAGAGCAAGGGATAGAAACAAGCTAGTTAGAATCAGTGATGGTGCGGAGCTAGGAGGAGGAGTCCATGGTTCTTAAATATACGGACATGGGGATCATTAGACTCAAGAGGTTAAGGAAACAAAAAAATGTCTCTTAAACTTCCTTGCTAAGAGTGAGGGGAAGGAGGGGATGGAAGGGCCAATGCAGCAATGATTGCATTGTCAGAGCGAGCAAAATATGGAGGCAAAAGCAAAGCTGCATGCAGCAACTTCAATGTGAAGAAGTACCATTTCCACTTAGGATTACTAAATATCATAAAAATTTGGCAAAACTTCTTATATTACCTACATTTTCTGGGAGTTGGAACTGGTTTAGATTGTATGCACTACGTGGATCAAACTGACAGACACATGGCTACACCAGTTCTTGGCTACAAGTGCTGCAGGTTTCCTATGTGTCTTATATGTTCATATACAAGCCTTATATGTTGTATATTATATAAGTATACGGCTCTTGGTCTTCTGATTATGGTGAGAAGCTGGTGTTGTGCTATATACGCTAGTGCAATGGATGTATATAGTCGTCGTTATCTTATGGTCTCCGGAGAAAAGGGTGTTGGAATTATGTTGAGTCAATGCATTCCTCTTTACTTACCATATTTGGTATATTAATCAGGGTGTGTTAAATAATCATAAGTCGAAATATTTGAGTGAGGAAACGGTTAATTGGAAAATGTTTCTGTAACTGTATATATTAACTGAAAATCTAGTGTGTTAACTCTGGTATCTCTACGGCCGCTAAATGAGTGAGTGAGCCACACTCACTTTCTACTCGAACTCGACTGGGAATAGTTCGAAATTCATTCGAACTTGACTCAAGATCGAACGAGTTTCGAGTATATATACTTGAATTCGACTCAAATGATTCCCATTATGTTCGAGCTTGAATACATTTAAACTATTAAATTCTAAGAACTGCAAATAATCTCATTACCTCTAGGGCCGCTAAATAAATGAGTGAGCTGAGCTCACATTGTGTTCGAATTCGACTAGAATAGTTCGAAGTTCATTTAAATTTGACTCGAGAACGAACAAGTTTTGAGCATATATGTTCGAATTCGACTCGAATATTTCTAATACTGTTCGAGCTTGACTTGAGCTTGAATACACTTAAACTATTAAATTTTAACAGCTCGAAAACCGGCTCATTTGAGAGTTCGAAACGAGATTGTTTAGGAGCCCGAAACTAGCTCGTTTGGAAGCTTGATACCAACTCGTCTGTGAGCTCAAAACCGGCTCGTTTATAAGCTCGAAAGTAGATTATTTAAAAAAATATATCATTTAAAAATTAAGAAAATAGTCTATCAACAAAATAGTCTATTATATTCACAATTCCGGTGGTTTTCCATCAACTCGTTGCTAGCGGCGGCTACTGTCAGGATGACGGTGGTATGGGGTACTGTTGGCACAGGCTCAGCGAGCCCGACGCATCTACAATGTTGACAAGGTCGGCAAAGGAGGCAGCTTGGCGAAAAAAAGGTAAAACAGGGGCAATCAGTGGTGGGGTGACAAGATACGGTCAGGATGGGCAACACTATGCTCCACTCTAGTCGGGGAAGGTCACGGAAGGTTGACGACGTTTAGGTAGCTACTGGATGTCTATGGCGACGGTCGTCGACAATGGGAGTGCAACGTGGTCACAGTGGCTTCATCGCGTCGTGGAGGCCGGGCGACGGCCAGACTGCAAGGGGAATGGTCAATGATGTTCTAGCGGTAATTGGCATCGTCGAGGGTATGGGGAATGAGAAGCGTCGGGTGGGGGGGGGGGGGAGAGAGAGAGAGAGAGAGAGAGAGAGAGAGAGAGAGAAGAAATGGGTCGGTGGCGATATCATAAATAAAAGTTGATTCGTCTCCGACTCGAGTAAAAAATAATAACTAACTCATAATAAATCCAAAAAATAGGAAAAAATCCCATAAAATATAATACATATCAGAACACAATGATATATTTTATAACTAATAGCCCACCCAAAATACCCTATAACGTGTTCTAATGCATTATTTGGCCTAAAAATAATTTTAAGATCAAATACATTAAAAAAACATGCTAAATACTTTCATATACTCTGATAATTCATTTTTCATCTTCTTTTCGATGTTATCATCATATACTCAAGTATACTTGACCCTTCATCGCTCATAACTCATGGTTGGCCTTGACTCAACACTCAATCCATGAAACTAAATTGATTCGAATCGACAGTTAAATCGACTAGTTTGCTAATGTACAACTCTGACTTGAGTCACAGGTTTTACACATGAGCTTATTGATGGATACCAGAGCATGTAGAAACCCAATTATAGGTATGATATTTTTATATATATATATTTTTATCTGGGTAATGAATTATAAATCTTTTGGCTATCTTATCTATGTTTTTGATGGTCCGTCTCTTATATAAGTCAAAACATGCATAATTTGTTAACCTTACAATTTTAGTTAATTAAACCATGATAAATAATTAAATTATTGTGGCAGAGATTTTCTACAGGTAGCACACTCATGTTAATTAAAATTAGTTTTTGTTCTTTTATTATAGTAAAATTATTTTTTAGAATTTATATTAATAGTCAATAATAAGATTTATCTACTATTTTAAATATATTTTGAGTTAGCAAGTAATATTATGTATATTATTGTATTATATTATCGAGTCGAGTTTAAGTTGAGCTGTGAGTCGATTTCGAGTCGAGTTTGAATTATAAACGAGACGAGTATAGTTAAACATTGCCTTGTTCAAACTCGATTTGTAAGATTTGAGTTCAAGTTGGGTTTAAACTCAAGCATTTAAATGTCAAGTTTTAAATTAAGTAAAATTGAGTTAAATACTAAATGTTCACGAGATATCTTGTTTAATTAGTAGCCCTAGGCACCTAGAATAATTTTTAAGTCTATATCAAATGGTTTGTCGAAGATAAGAAAGGACAAAAATTGCCAAGTGTACCCTTTTTTAGTAGAAGAAAGTTTCGAGGATCTTTTTACACCGAAAAAAAATAAAAATATTAATTATTTGTATCTAGTATATTGCGCAAGATCTTGGCCAAATTTTTATTAAAAGTCCATGGAGTTCTCGTCATCAAGAGAAGGCGGGTCATGGGGCATCAAATACATTGTCATCTCGTCGGACAGGACCCAATCTTCCTGATCCTGGTCCACGTGTCCGACGGGCCCATCATCGATTGGTGCTATCGGGCCCATGCTGAGTGGATCCCACGCTGGCATTTCCTCAATTCCCATGTTGGTGGGCTTTGTTGGGCCTCGGGTTTGGGCCAATTTGGGATTGGGAAGGCCCAGGCTGTTGATGTAGTTTTGGAGGAGTGTGCTGCTCCTACATTTTCTTGAAAATAGGCGCCTCATGGTAGTATTCCAGTGGTTTTTTATGGAATTCTCGGATCTCCCGGTTATGATCTTTGCAATAACAGCCCATCTGTTGCCATGTTCCATATGAGCTTTGATTAGAACCATATCCTCTTCCTCTGTCCATATTGTATCCTTCTGCACGTACAAATTTATTAGTCCCCATATGATCATTACCCATAAAAACAAAACGCAAAAATGGTAACAATGGTGATATAACGTAAAAAAACAAAAAGGAGAACGAAGATTACCCAAGAAATTATTTTAATGCTGCAATATTAATATCTTTCGTATGGCAATAAGAAACTTCTACGGCGTTGTGTTTCGATGTGCATGAAAAAGTTTAAGGCATGAGAACTGGGCCCAGAATATATTTAAGGTGGTTGATAAAAGGATATATAGTGCAAACAGTAGTACAAAAGAGAGAAGTAGATCATAGTTTTACCTTGATGTTTGGTCTCAAATGATTATTCCACCTGTCTCTACACTGCTTCCCCAACCTGCCAATCAACGACTGAGCTATTTGTGACCATTTTCCGACTCCGTGCTGTTCTACCAATCGCACTAGCAACCTTCACAATGGGACAGTGTATATCAGTCATGATCATAGAAACATTAGATATCAATACGGTAATATGATCCAATATAGCATATAATGAATCAAATATTGAGGAAACAAACAAACAAACAAACAAACAATACACCCTACAAATCAAAATGCCACGCAAAGAATGCATTCAAGAAAACAGTTAATGAATCAAGTTTGACACGTAAAACTAATGCACAAACATTGTAGTTCAACATGCATCAAGGAACCAGAAGAGAAAGCCCTAGTTAATTAGCCTTTGATATTCCTCACTTGTCTTCTTCCGAACTCCACTGGCCTTTGATCCACGTAGAGTTTTTGGAAGTGTTCTTGGTCGGCGCCACTTTCTTAGGAGCAGTTGAAGTATTAGTACTGTTTCTCCAAACTTCGCCTTTGTATCCATTGCTCCCAGTTATGCATCCAGTGCTCGCAGCCCGCGCCTTGAAATTACGGCTTATTATTTGTTTTAGGCAATGTTCAAGATCATAACTGTTCATATTTCTCATCGTTGGGACTTGGAGAGATCCAATATGATCAACAACACGAGTGGCCGGCTGGGCCATGATACGATCAAAATACCTACCTCTGCTTCGGAACTGATCATGTTTCTTCACTTCCACATGACCCAAGACGTTTCTACAATCCATGTCGAGATAATTGTAAAGACCCAAGTTATGGAAACCTTGGTGGGTACTACCGCCTAGCATGTTAGAACTGTGGTCCATGACATGATCAATGCGTGGGAGATAAGCATCTTCTGATGAGTTTGAAGAGAAGAACAGTGCACGGTGATCCGATGGAACGTTCTGATTCGGGTTGTAGACATCTTTCACATCGAAGGCAACATTGGAAGAGTTGTCTTGGTAGCCTAAGCCGTCTCCCAAACATAAATGTTTTGGGTCGTTCACATATTGAGGCACAAGTTGGGTCTGCATGTTGGGGGCCTGCTCCTTAAACCGCAATCCATCCATATCAAAATTAATTACTAAGGAGAGAGAGCGAGGAGAGCAAGGTGAGGAATAATGCGGTGGTGGGGAGGTTGAAGGAGGAGGCCATAGTTCTTATATAGATTGGGCATTGGGTATGAGTTTAATTAAATGCACAATTGAATATAATTAAATTGAAGAGTGGTCATTATTTGCTTTAATAAGGATTTGCTTAATTAATAGTATCAGAACGTTTCATTGAGTGCAATTACTGAAAATTTAGTGTGCTATTGTGTTAATTGCGTCAATTGTTACATTGAGTTTGGTTAATAGAGACGTGCATAAAAGCTTATTTAACGCCTAATGGTAAGAAAACATTTTAACAAAACTAATCAACGCAAATTGAAACATGATCATATCTAAACTACTACATGGGTCAAACGGGAGGGATAATAAACATTTCTAATTAAGTAAATTAACTAGCACTAGTAGAAAATTGGCCAATTGCCATGGCTAATTACCATGGAAATTGACCATTTTCCCTTGGCTAATTACCGAAGGTTGCCACTCCAACCACCCTCTTCCCTTATTGTCTCCTGCCCCGACCATTCCCGTTACTACAGGATTATGTGGAGGCCATTGGCCGCCTAGTCGCGTGGAGGGTTGATGCCATTGCGGTGCACTCAGCAGGCACTGTACTGCTCTACGTAGAAGGGGTCGTTGTTGGCGGCGGCAAATACGGTGATGACGAGGAGCCAATCCGATGGCAGGGTGGTGTCAGCAGCAGGGTGAAACCAAAAAGGTTTCGCGCTCCCCCTCCCTCCCTTTTTAAGCCCTCATTCGATAATTTTCCATTACCGTGGCAATAGATCGTGGCTAGAAGTAAAAAAAATTTTAATTCCCAATTGTCATCGGGTAGCTGTCACGGGGTCCCTCTAGAGTACAATTTTTCACCCTAAAAAACACCAGGTGTGGCATATTTCCCCTTGGAAATACCAGCCCTCCACAAATACGCAACCAGAAACTTGTTCCCTACGTAGCCTGTAAACAGCAAACTCACATAAACAACCACCGACTTGCCACTACACCCAACTAGCACAATGCACACACACAGCAATCCTATCGGCTACCGGCACAGCCCAGCAATCTATCGAACACAATATCGATCACACGCGCACAACAGTGCCGCGACTTGCAACTACCGCCACGACTAGTTCTGGAATCCAACAGAACTGCCCCGACACCAAACTCAATTGTCGACACAGTAATATTACGGAACCCTTGTTCCAACCTTTATTGCAAACTCGAACAAAGGAATACAAGTAATCTCACCCCGACTACCTGTTTGTCGTGGACATGCAAACCCCAACGACGTTGGTTTTCTTTCCCGATAGGAAGACCGTGAGAATTAAAGGAAACCCCGCTCACAAATAATCCTCACCACAACCTTCAAGTTGTCCCCTGGATAGACTTGTTACATGCAATTCACTAGCTTGAAAAACACTCGGTTGCGTAGAACGCAGAATTGTATACCTGGATCCCTGGTTGAACAAAGGCACCCCTACACCGTGAAGTTCCAACTCTATACGAAGACCTGGCTGCAACAACTTCAACATCTCCCTTCCTAGATCGCAGCAAGCACTTCTCCACGTAGTGCTTCACCACAATTCACCCAATGCGTTCTCCTTGCACAAAGAGTCTGTCGCTCAAAAGCACAACTCCTTGATTGCTTGAATGTCTCGGTAGACTTCTCCAAGAATCCATCCTCTTTGTAATTTACTCCCGTGTAGTTATCACCAAGCCCTGAAGATATTCTCTCGGTAGATCACGCGTCCAATTCTCCACGCTCTTCATCTTTGTTGTCCAAGTTATTGCTGGAATCCTTGCTCCTGCATATGGATAAAATACCATAATCTTTCCAAAGATCCGATATACATTACTAGCAACTAACTTTGGCCAAAACCTACGGTTGCACCGCTAGACACCGTGTCTCGCCCCTTGGCTTGACCCTAGCACTGGTTCGATCGTCTGTTCAACCTCAAGTCCATCCCTAGTGTGCCGCTGCAAACCCTGGACATCACCACCGTTGGAACACAACATCGTTCGCCCAATGCTCGACAATCGCTAGCACTCACGCACCAGCGCTCGGCATCGCGCTCGCGCCCAGCGCCTGCTACCGCTCGATCACGCCCGCTCGCTCACCCCCGCTCGTGCACGCGCACAGTGCTCGCACGATCAGGCTGCTCGGTACGCGCTGCTCGTCCATTCTCGGTAACCTGGTCGACATAGCCTGCCGATGCTCGTGCCAAACTGCTCGCTACTCCCAGCCTAGTGCTCGGTCAACCGAACTTGCCTGGACCCAATTCACAACCCAATTAGCATCTTGAGGTTTATTGCTGCTCAAACCCAACCACATGCCCGGTACTCCATTCTCGCCGCATATGCCGATACTCGCTATCACCAATACTTTGCTCGACTACAATGCTCGGTCATTCCACAGCTACGTGCACCATGGTTCATCTACCTTCAACTCCAACATGGATTAGCATGGCCAGTTATTTCCACCACTAGGGCAACCCCGGTCACCCCTTAAGAACACGAAAACGCTAGGAAAAACTACCAAACCCTAGCCCCGTCACTTGCCATGGACTAGACCTGTGACAGTAGCCATGGTTTAACACCAAATTTTTATATAAAAATTAATCTCTCTGCTACCGCAAAGGCTGTGCCAAAACTTGAACTATTTAAATTATTTATTCATGATAATTCATAAGTCATGAGCCGGCCACATTATATAACAAGTTTTCCCCGCCCCAAAGGGGTGAGTATATTAATTAACGAGCTTTATTTTCCCCACCCAATATATTAGCAAAATGCTATGTCAACTGCACTGCACCGATGATATGCAACACCAAGTTTTATGATCTAAGAAATAGTTCTTTACTAGTGGTTACTTGTGGGTTCAAAAAAACAGATCCATTAATATCAATAGCTGATTCAATAATCACTATTCGCTCGGTAATGATAAATGATAAAAAAAGATAAATATTAATGAACAACGCTTTGAACCGAACCTTAATCG
Organism: Piper betle; assembly: GCA_033002965.1. Lineage (NCBI taxonomy): Eukaryota > Viridiplantae > Streptophyta > Magnoliopsida > Piperales > Piperaceae > Piper > Piper betle. The sequence goes on from JAURVB010003592.1 coordinate 232,828, forward strand.
CATTGCGTTCAAACCCTATTGATAGATAGGCTACGATCGTCCTCTAGAAAAAATGTCTTGTATTAATTAAGAGAGATTTTTGGCTAGTGTACCTAATATCATCTCTGACGCGTTGCAGCAATTACCAATTAGTTAAGAACACAAAATAACAACACACTCTCCAGTGTTGAACAACCGAAATCCTAAGATTGGCATCAGAAGAACATCCAATCCTCTAAGGCACGCATTTCCAACTAGTTTAGCCAACAATGGGCAATCAATCATCGGATCGAATCATTCCTTCTTCCTCTTCCTCCATAGGGTAATTTGAAAGACGTGCCCTGTTGCCATCGTCAAAATTCCTTGCATCATCCCCAGCAGGAGACCTGGATTGGTTTTCTGAGCACGGCAAATCCTTCCCAGCGTGATAAGGAGCTGGACAGGCATCATCAGACCTTGGAACTGGCGAATATCTGCGTGCAACAAGTTGTTCATCGGCACCCATCCCGTCCACACTTCTGCTCTGCTTGCGGCCTTGTTTCCAGCTCTGTTCATGACTTCTGCTCCTGCTTCTGCTAACAAATCCTCCACTACGACTGCGGCTACGGCTTCTGCTTCTACTTGCATGTCCACAATTAGGGCTGGGACTTCTGAACCTTCCAGACAATTTCTCGCCAGTCTGACGGGTATTATCATACCTCCCACTCCCATGCAAATCTGCCTCGTGGCCACCACCTCGACTGTACCTAATATATCACAGGAAGTACATAATATTATTGTACTGCAAATAAGCTTTCACAGCAGTATATAATTAAAATTTTACAATAAAATACAACTAAAATATGTGAATACAAAGTTGAAGATGAGGCCACGAAATTGTTTCTCTGTGATATTGACTAACATGAAGAAAAAAGCAATAATTAAACATTTAAACCTTCAACTCCATTTTAATTGACCAGAAACACACTACTAACGGAAAGTTTACATTAAATTACCTGCCAGGGGACTCCCTCTCATTATGTCTTCTTTCTGACCATCTTCCAGATGATGTCAAGTTACTCCGACTGCCTTTACCACCAAAAGAATTGTCACACTTATCACCGTTCAATCTACTCCTATCTCGGCTCCCACCAGGTTCCCTGTAACGACGAAAACGGCCACGGCCTCGACCTCCACGATTGGCCAGGTCATATAACTTTTCAGGAACATCTTGATCGGCCTTTTCAAGGACCTTAATGAGATCAGATGCATATTTTGCATCTTGGTCACAAAAAGTGTATGCCACTCCGGTGGCACCTGCTCTTCCCGTTCTTCCTATTCTGTGCACATAATCTTCCACACCAGTAGGAAAATCATAATTGACAACCACCCTACACAGAAGAGAAAGCTTAACAATATAACTATCTGAAAATCCCTCATTTACCTCACAGCCACTAAAAACTGAACTATTGGCCAAAAACAAAAAAAATGCATCATTAAAACCTGATGTCCTTTATGTCCAGTCCTCGAGCAGCAACATCTGTGGCAACCAGGATAGGAGCTCTTCCAGACCGAAATTGGTTGAGTACCCAATCCCTTTCACTCTGAGATTTGTCACCATGAATAGCAACCGCACCAAATCGACGATCCATAGAGCGAGCCAGCTGGTCACACATTCTTTTGGTTGTACAGAATATAATAACTTTAGCATCTGGCTCTTGAGACCGTAAAATCTGTTCCAAGCGATGCTGTTTATCCATAGGGGCCAATACTTCAATGTTCTGAGAAGAATGAATCACACAAGCATGCTCAACCTCTATGAGTGTAAACAAAAAATGAAGAACTTTCAAGCCCCAACAGAACTCAGCAACATTAAAGTTAACTGGAAATTCATAGATGAAATGATGCAGGGAATCTTAGTTCTCAACATAGTCTTCTATTAGTATAAGGAATTTGCTTATAATTTAAATTTTACTTGCATTTTCAGAATTAATTAAAAGGTAATTTAGAACTAGCTTAGTTTAGGCTCTCCTCTATGCGCGCGTGTGTGTGTGTGTGTGTTTCTTTTATCCCCTCTAATTGCCCCATTGTACTTGCTCTAATTTTAATATTCTCGAGAATTCTATCTCATCATTTACCTTAGCAGTAATAGATTTTTTAAAAGAATCCATCAAAAAGAAGTATGGCTTTTTATGCTTTTGACAGTTTAGGCATACTCTGCAGACCGAAGCAACAAACAGTATTAAAACCATAGACAACTATAGGGAGAACACAGTCGCAAAAGTAATACACACCTGAGTGATGGCCTTGTTAGCAACCAATTCATCTATGCCTCCAATATAGACTTGAACAGGATTGACCAACAAATCACTGGCAATGTTACGGACTTCCTTAGGCCATGTTGCAGTATACATCAGTGTTTGTCTGCGTGTAGAAATTTCTTTGACTATTTTCCTTATTTGAGGTTCAAAACCCATGTCAAGCATGCGATCAGCTTCATCAAGAACCAGATATGAAACTTGCCGAAGGCTGATTCTTCTCATTTCCAGTATATCATTCAACCTTCCTGGAGTTGCAACAACAACATCCACCCCTCGATCTAGGTCTCTTAACTGAGGACCCTTCGGGCCTCCTCCATACAAGCACTAAAATGAGTAAGAAAAATTCAGTCTGGTAAGTTTTAGCAAACAAATAAGCATTGGAAAGAAATTTAACTATAAAATTAATCTAACAAACCAGAACCAAAAAAGAGAATGAAAAAAGATAAACTAATTGAAACATACAGTACAAGAAATTCTAGACGATCTTCCGAACTTCACAGCTTCCTCATTGATCTGTGTTGCAAGCTCCCTTGTTGGTGACAAGACCAATACAGTAGGACCAATTCGATTATTATTCTGAAGCTGTTTGAGATGAACAAACCCGGGGAACAGATAGCCCAGAGTTTTACCAGAACCTGTTTTGGCAATACCTACAATGTCCCGGCCTTGTAATGCAATGGGCCATGTCTGGGCTTGGATAGGAGTGGGCGTGGAGAACCCTGCATGATGTACCTGAACAAAGCAAGAAACCACGAAACCCCCATGAGGAGGTGTACTGGCCTCAAAATCCACAATTTGCAGTTGTTCCTTTCAGGCATAAAGGAGGAGCTAAACTCTATAAGTGCCCCTCAGAAAGTTGTTGATTGGCGGAGATGCAAGCTGGAGCGCAAGAAAGAAAGGGCCAGTCTTCTGTTCGGACCGAGTGGCATACTGATTGATATCAGCGGAGGCAGCACTGGCCACAAACCGTGTCCTGGAAAGCCCTTCCCTTCTTGAAAAAGTTCCACTGAATACGGCGCTCCAGCTATGTGCAAACCTCAAAAAAGGAAGCACGATCAGGCAGGCCGCAGCGTACGACATTAGCTCTTTTCTGGAGCAAACATCGCACCTGCGACAAGAAAGTACAGATGGAATGAACAGGCATGAGTGTGACGTACAAAGGAATTCTTGTGACGTAAAACAGTTGTTGGTGAAGTAGCCGCAGAAATCGTATGACACAGGCTATTAACACTACATGCTACTGTATGCGAGAATGATGACAGTTATAAAATAATGATGAAACAATTGACCTCCTTAAGAATCTCTGAAGAAAATCCTGTTGCTTCAAATGTCGTGAATGGTGCTGGGACCTCTTTTCCCTGGACCATTCTCAGTAAGTGAATAAAAAACCCAATAAAAATGAACATATTAAAACATAATGCGCGCCATAGTAATGACTTCATAGAATCAACATAGACAGAAATATTTCATACAACAATACCCAAGACTTATAATACATTCACTTCAGATTTTAAATTGAAGTTGACAAAATAAATCATATGTCGGGATACTAACTGCAGATTCAATAATAATAACACTCCCTTAAAAAACCCTACCATGTATTCAAATGCTTTAGAATCAAGCAATGAGGATAACAATAGCTGGCCTTTTAAACAGATAATCACACAGAAAAGGAATAATATAACTACCTAGGATCAGAAGAAGCTCATAAACCTCTTCAGAGTTCACTCTAAAACCAAAAAGTTCAAAAAATAAATTTTGTTACAACAAGAAACAAAATAATCATCGTTCAGCTAACACAAACATGTTCTAAAATTCATTAACTCGACAAAAATTTGGATAAACATGCTTTTCACTCACCCCAAAAATTCAAATACATGTTAAAGAAGAAAACATGAAACACACACTACAAATTAAATTAAAACAAAAAAATCGAATTAAAAGTGATCAAGTTGACTCACAGAAGCAATTATTTCATGCTGACGCCGATAAGATTCTGCAGACAATCTCGATGAATGAGTAGTATCTGACTCGTGATCCCGCAAAATGCCACCTTTGTGACCTGAGGGGCCAACCAAACCATTCTCAACACTTGCTGCATGGGAAATACCTGTAGCATCCTGACGTCGGGATCCCCCCCCAAAAAAAAAAATCAGCGAAACAAAAAAAACATAATCACAAAAAAACCAAATCTTTCAAGCTACCAGCATTACGTGTTGTAGGCTACGAGACGAAGAACGGGAATCAGCCTTCCGCCCACCCTTACCATCTTCTTGAGAGTGCTTCTTTTGAGGGTGGTCATAAGCCAAATGGGCCGGCGGTAACTGGTGGACCTGCACAGAAGAACTGAGCAGGAAATGCTTGGGTAGGGAAGGGGCGCGGGAAGGTGACCGGCATCAGGCCGCTCGTACTGGGTGACATTTGTGTCGGGGTTCCAGAAGTAAACGTATCCGGTGTTGCCGTCTACCAATCCCTTCCATGGCTTCGGAAGGGTTGGATCATGCGGCGCGTAGCGGGGGCCGCTGGACGGAGCAGGTGCATTGGCGGCCATGGCGGTGGTACGAACTGAACAAAAATTGTTTGGGGAGATCGAAATCAGTAGCAGAGAAGTATGAATCATAAAAATTGGATTTTTGAAAAACTTGCTACATCAAATCAAGAATTAATCCGATTCTGAAAAAAACTTGCTATCATCAAACATCAATCCCCACACTCGAGAGGCCACCGACGCAAGAGAAAAAGTGGATTTTGAAAGACCTGCTATCATCAAATTGAAGTTTGAGAAATCTGCTATGATCAACATCAATCATTTGCAACCAGATTCGATCCATTGCTTGCACCGGTATATGAGATTGATTGATCAGTAGTCTCACCTGTTCTTCCTACTTTTCCGCCGCCGGTGAGATCGAGGGATTAGGGTTGAGGAAGAGGAAAGTCGGCGGGAAGGAGGAAACCCCGCGCGGTCGGGCCGATGGATACGGTTTGGTCGGGTATTTGGGTTGTTTCTTGTTTTTTTCGATGAACCGCTCAATATGCTCTATCACTATTACACGTAACATAAAAAAGTTAAATTTACATTAGATACCCAAATTTTTATTAGATTTTAAGTATATTTGATTCATAACATTTGTCTTATTAAGATAAATACCCTTAACCAATTCTTAAACATATTTTTCTTGCATTTTATGTTGATAATTGATATTTTATTTATTTAAAAATTTATTCAAAATAAAAAGTATTAGATAAATCAAACGATTTAATTTCTAATAAAATATGTTACTCTTCGTTTCCTTTGCTATAGAAATCAGCTCCTTAACTTCTCCCACTTCTTTCCTTGAATCAACAACGATCAATGAGAGAGAATGTAGTATGCTCAGAAAATGCTTCAAAGCATCAACAAATTTTCCGTCCATCAGCGACCGACATGCAGGTTTACGCTTCTCTTCCACAAGAGAAAACCTAATGACTAGCTCAGGTCCGTTCCGCACATTTAGACCATTAATCTCATTCTCAGTTGCCAATGGGATCACAGTTGCCAGGGAGAGTGCACGTACATAAGAATGACTGCCCAAGCTCAAGTCTATTAATGACGACTTAAGAGGAGCAAAATTCACGATCCCTAATTGCCTGCTGAGTAAGCGCATTGTTGTTTCAAAATTGCCAGCTGCCACATGCTCTCCTGCAAGAGATGATCTTTGAGTCCAAATTTGGCTGACATACGTGCCTGGAGTTGGGGGACTGTTGAGTGAGAATTTGCAGTGGTCTGCGGTGTACCAACTTCGGATGGTAGATCCAGATCTTCAAGGTCCCATCCAGCATCTTGTTCTTCTTCGTAAGGTTCCCCCATCTGCAATTTCCAAGCTGGCATCAATCACTCCATTTTGCATGTCATCAACATCCCCAACATCCAACTTATCACCCCAATCAGCGCCAGCAGCCTCCTCTTCATCTTCATCAGCTCTACACCCCTACCAACATTATCTAGCCCACCTTCAAACTCATAACTCTAAGGAGAGGCCCATAACCACCAGACAATACGGGTATAGGAGGCATGAGTAAAGTGAGGAGACTTTCCCAGCAGGTAGAGATGGAATATTGTCTCCCAACTCAGATGCAATTCTTTCTGCATCTTCAGTGAGCCGGTGAGCAGCAGCAGTCACGTATGCAAGCGGCGCATGTCCAATATTTTGACACGCTCACGTATATCACCATGATAAAAAGCATTGTGAAACTGTCCCATGACATCATTTTTTATTTCTCCTATTCTCAGCATTTTGGACAGCTTTCTCCAAATTTCCTGTTATGAGATACAAGAAAGATAGCCTCTCAAAGTTTTTGGTCCTCTGATATGCATATTCAACAATGCTTGCATTTCCTTGTCGAAGGGCCTCAATACCTAGCGTGTACCGATGATCTTCCTCATCAATTTCCTTGGCCGCGGCTACAGCAAGCTGTATGTTACCACTTTCCAAAGCCAAAGTTGAACCGGGTTCTCTCATCTTTGACAAAGTGCAGGCCACATCAGGAAAACCCTTCTAGTGAAGGTAAGCAATCATTTGTTAGGATTTAACACCCAAAATTTTAAAATCACATATTGTGTATTTTGACGAGGCAAATTAATAAATGATATAAATAACACATAAATTTAACGTGGAATCTTCAAAAGAGAGGATCTTTGAGTCCACATTTGGCTAGGAGGGGGTCACAAATACTGGTGAGTGAGAATTTGCAGTGGTCTACGGTGTACCTAGCCTCTACCGATGATCTTTCTCATCAATTTCCTTGGCCACAGCTACAACAATCTGTATGTTACCACTTTCCAAAGCCAAGTTGAACCCGGTTCTCTCATCTTTGACAAGGCAAACTAATAAAGGATATAAATAACACATAAATTTAACGTGGAATCTTCAAAAGAGAGGATCTTTGAGTCCAAATTTGGCGGCGATGGGGGTGGGGGGTCACAAATACTGTTGAGTGAGAATTTGTAGTGGTCTATGGTGTACCTAGCTGTTACCAATGATCTTTCTCATCAATTTCCTTGGTCGCGACTACGACAATCTGTATGTTACCACTTTCCAAAGCCAAAGTTGAACCGGGTTCTCTCATCTTTGACAAAGTGGAGGGCCACATCAGGAAAACCCTTCTGTTGAAGGTAAGCAATCATTGACTGCCTACATAATTGGGATCCACGAATCATACTCATTACACGGTCATACCTTTTCCTCAGTGTTAACTGTTTAAAGTATATAATATTTACCTGCATTTTTAATATAATTTTGTACTTCCCGAATATAAATATTACTAATTAAGTGATATTTTACTTTATTTTTTTAGTTAAGTAATATTTTATTAGATATGCTTAATTTTGGTGTTTCAATGCAGAAAAAGATGAATAAATTAAACTTTGGAATTGATTGGTTATGACACTTTGCCTCACCCAATGGCTACAATTTATGGTATTCAATGGAGTCGAGGAGTTGGAAACTTGAAAGGACATCATACTTAATTAGACTACGTTGATTTGTGAACACCCTTTTCAAATTCTTGTATCTCCACTTCTATATAAAGAAGTGGTCATTTGTTGTTTGAAATATCACATCTCAACTCTTGATTTAGGACTTTAGTAGAAGAAATAGATCTAGTTTTGTAATTCTTTTCTCTTTCATAATGAAAATATTTTTTATATTATTTTCTATTTTATTATAGAGTAGTCTTTTATTTCGTTCTAGAGAAAAATGGAATTTAACATGATTTAATTGAATTCATTTCAACCTCTTACTCTTTTATTATTATTCAATCAAATTGTTTGAATTATCATGTTCTAAATGTTAAGAATAGATTGTTTGAATTATCATATTCTAAATGTTATGTAAATGTTAAGAATAGATTGATCGCTTATATCTTAGATCATGAAGTTTAATTAGATTTCAAGAGAAATTAATTAAATTAGCCATTGATAATTTATCATACGACGAGCCTTTGTTTGTCGTTGTGGTCGGGAGATACAAAATACTGTATGCGATTGTAAGGCAAATCTTAATGTATTATTTTGTTGATTAATTAATTATCACCGAGCGGTAAAAATTGAGGCAAAATAATAGAAGCATAAAAGAATGAGAGCCACCATGTTATATAATTATCCTAGATCAACAATCCAACGGATAATTATCCTAGATCGACAAATCCGATGGAATAAAGATAAGAGGAAGAGGAAGATTTGATGAAGATCAAAGGGAATAAAAGATAAGAGGAAGAGGAAGATTTGATGAAGATCAAATTGATGTTAAAGGAAATTTGACTCTAGAACTAGTTTTATCATTTTAACTTCGCTTTTAATTTAAAGTTATTACTTAGATTTAGTTAAGTCAATTATTTTTGTTTTATTCTTCTTTTTTAATTAATTTAAGGAAATTTATCTCTCATGGGACGATATTTGATTTTATTATTATATTACTTGTTTTGACCGTGTATACTTATATGTCATTGAAATTATTTTAGATATGTGATGTATGAAGTATCAGGGTTCTTTTTGATCGAAACTAAACACTCAGTAAAGAAAGCTTGAACATACACTCTTTTGAATCAATCAAAATTATTCCATTCTTGCCATTTGGAATTCCATTCTTGCCATTCCGATCCAAATAAAGTATTGTGCATAACTTGATATTTATTGGATCATTCGAAGTTCGAATAATCCCATTATCACCATTTGAAAGACAACTCTTAATATGATTCAAAGTGGTGTCTATAAAAACTCCACCACTTTTCACTCGTTTCATGAAGAGTGCATCGGTGCCCAAGTCTCTTACTAGAAATGAAAATGGCATGTTTACTAAGCAAAGCAACACTCTCCATGTCATTTGACCAAATAATATACTTGATTTAAGGAGTTTGTAGCTCACCAAGGCCAGTTCTCTGCTACAGATCTACAATTGCAACCCTATCATTACCGCATTGTTGATGCATGCATATATGTTTATATATATTATTTGATAAGGTGGCCCCTAATTGCACTTTTAAAGGAGACTCTACCCGTTTTATTTCAAAATTTGTATTGATTTTGGTCGTAATTGTATTATGTGTAAATTAGTTTGTATGTCATCTATGTAATATCATATTAGGATTTTGTACATTCATTCATACATGACGAATCATATCTTTATCTAAAGATGTCGAAATTAGATCCTCACGAGTTGAGTTCGGGTTAGCTGACCTAACCGGGGCTAATAATATGTCAGTTTAGCACTAACATAAACCAGATTTTGGGTGTTACAGATACCAGGTATTCTTTTGGATGGAAGGAAGCACAAATAGTGATTGTGGCCATTTAGAACAGAAAGTCAAGTTCGTAATTGCGGATCCATATTCGGATGGTCTAATCATCACTGGCACTTACAATCCATGGAGATTCATCATGGAACTGGACTATACGAATGTAATCAAGGTGTCCCATTAAGTAAATAGACAACGGTGCAGCTTATAATTCAACACTTTAATCTTGTAATCGTCCCCTGAAAAGCAAATTGATGGGTGAATCAAATATCAAAATGATAACAAAATTGAAAAAACTAAATCATCACCAAATGAATTTTCTACTACTACATCACCAACTACCTAATCCCACATGACTAGGCATGTGTGGACTAGATATTTTTCACAAATACGACTAAAATAACTTGTATGAGCTTTTGTATTTTTAGCTCAATTACTTTATTTCGTTAAATTAACAGGTTGAAAGTTGTGTGATCCTAGCAAGGAGATAAAAACTATGAACCATTGCATTTGGCGTCACCATACAACTTGATCTACTGCATTTAACTTAGCCTAAGAATCTCCAAAAGAAAATCATGTAATCTTTAACCATCAAAACATGCAAATCTAACTGAAAAAAGAGTCACGCTGTGCAATCAAAACAACACTAGACAAACGCAATGCTCACAACACAAGAGATCTATCTATATGTTCATCAATCAAACACATTCCAACAACAACAACGAAAATACATCAAAATGGATATCTCCAAAAACAAAGAGGGTTTGGGAAGAGTGGAAGTTGACACCGCGGACGGGGCCATCGTGCTCGTCGAAGCCATCTAGGAGGATGCCCATGCGATAGTCCCAGAACTGGATCACCTCGTTGTGGAGGCTGGCCAGGATCCATGGCCGTTGCCGGTGGAAGCTCAAACCCTTCTCCCGGTTGCTCTTCGTTTCAAATTTGGCCAGCTTCTCGCCCGCCCCTACCCTTCAAAGCTCCAACTCCATGCCTCGATTGACGAAAAGAAGAGTTGTAGAGGTGGTGGTGGCGGCGGCCGTCATCTCGTGGAAGAAGATGGCGACGGTGGTGATCGCCGGCGAGGGATCTGGTCAGACTTCGTTTTTTATGGATGAAGAGTGTTTCCAATACGGATCGGACATACGATATACATGTTGTGAAAACCAAGTAATTTTCACCAAAGATAACTAGTTCACTTTGAGAACTATTACCTAGATGACTAGTGTGAAAACTATTATACTAAAAATTACCCCAAGATAAAATTCCCAGGAAAGTGTGGTGGGACACACGGTCCGCTTAAAAACCAACTCCTAGACAAAATTTTATCAAGTAATTTAAATAACACAATAATTAACAACTATACCCGACAATAGCGATTAAATAGATATAAAGAACAAAAGAACACCGAAATTTAATGAGGCTTACGTCCTCGAACACTACAAAAATAATATTTCAATAATCAAAGAAATATTACAAAAGAGAGAAAGAAACAATTTAACAAAGAAAAAAGATGACAATTTTGGGATGACAAGAATCAAAGGGGAGGAGCCTTATTTATAGGGAGAGGACTCCTCCCAAACCCACAAAACTTTAGATGTAGGACTTGATTTTGACATACAACAATTCTCCACCTGACAAAATCCCATACAATTCTCTCACAAATCCAACTTTCAGTAGTGTCTACAAACTCTATCTTTCAATTTGTAACAATATTGACCAAGTCTAAACAATGTTTAAACTTGGCCGCAGTTACTACTTTTGTCAGCATATTAGCAGGGTTCTCAGTGGTCAAAATCTTCTGGATTATGACTCCACCTTCTTCTAGAATCTCTCATACAAAATAATATTGAACATCGATGTGTTTCGTCCTTGCATGGTAAACCTGATTCTTTGCTAAATGAATAGCACTTTGACTATCACAATGCACTTTGATGTGCTCTTGTCCAATTCCCAGTTCATCGAGCAACCCTTGAAGCCAAATCGCCTCCTTTCCAACCTCTGTAATTGCCATATATTCTGCCTCTGTAGTAGACAAAGCCACTGTTGACTGTAAGGTGGACTTCCAACTGACTGGTACTTTTGCAAAAGTAAACACATAACCATTAGTTGATCGTCGCTTGTCCAAATCACCAATGTAGCCAGAGTCACAATACTCAATTAGATATTGACTATCCTTATCATCCTGCTAAAATACTAATCCAACGTCTAAGGTATCTAGAATATATCGTAGAATCCATTTCACAGCTTGCCAATGCTCCTTTCTAGGATCATGCATATACCTGCTCACAACCCCAACTGCCTGTGAAATATCGGGCCTTGAACAAACTATTGCATACATCAAACTTCTAATAGCACTTGCATACGGTACTTTTGCCATGTATTCCTGTTCTGCATCATTCTTTGGTGACATGGAAGCACTAAGCTTGAAATGAGAAGCAAGTGGTGTACTAACTGGTTTTGACTTCTCATTTATGCCAAAATGTTTTAGTACCTTCCTCAGATATTCTTTCTGAGACAAACAAAGCCTCCCCAATTTCGGATATCTCCATGCCGAGAATCTTCTTTGCTTCACCAAGATTCTTCATTTCAAACGCCCTATTCAATTGAGTCTTTAACTTCTCTATTTCTGTCTGACTCTTGGAAGCTATCAGCATATCATCAACATAAAGAAGAAGATATATATAGGATCCATCTTGTAGCTTGCGCAAGTACACATAGTGATCATATTTACTCCTTGAGTACTTCTGCCCTATCATGAACTTGTCAAATCGCTTGTACCACTACCTTGGAGATTGCTTCAATCCATATAGCGATTTGTCCAATTTGCACACTATCTTTTCTTTTCCATCAACTTTGAATCCATCTGGCTGAGACATATAGATTTCCTCTTCTAAGTCTCCATGTAAAAATGCAGTTTTTACATCCATCTGAACTAGTTCCAAATCCAATTGTGCCACCAAAGCCAATAAAATTCTGATGGAGGAATGCTTTACAACTGGAAAAAAATACTTCATTATAGTCAACTCCCCCTTTTGAGCGTAGCCTTTAGCCACTAATCTTGCTTTGTAGCGAACATTATCCTTGTCAGGAAATCCATCTTTCTTTGCATATACCCATTTGCACCTAATTGCCTTCTTTCCCTTCGAAAGACTAGCTAGTTTCCATGTCTGATTCTTTTGAAGGGACTGCATTTCTTCCTTCGTGGCAATCCTTCACTTTTCTAGTTCTGAACTTTGAACTGCTTCATTATAAGTGGCATGAACATCATCAGTTGCAATTGGTGCTGTAGAAGAGACCATATCAGCACAGCGGGCAAGTTTTCTAATGGTTCTCTTTCCCTTCCTTTGTGCAATTGATTCATATTGATGTGGAGGGTCTTGGTCTGAACCTCTTCTCCATTTGACTCTTCTTCTACCACAGGAGAGTCATCATCAGTTTTTGCATCTGCTGGGACCATTTTGTTGTCATCAATCTCCACTGGTTTGTGAGTAACATCTGTTTGCTTCATATTTTTAGAAGTTACGTTTCTCAACATGGTAGATTCATCAAAGGTAACATCCCTGCTGAAGATTACTTTCTTTATTTTTGGACACCAAAGACGATAGCCTTTCACACTAGAGGTGATCCCCATAAATATTGCCTTCTTTGCTCTTGGATCCAGCTTTGATTCCTTAACATGGTAATATGCAGTGGAACAAAACACATGTAAGGAATTATAATATGTAGCAGGCTTTCCAGACCATTTCTCCAATGGAGTTTTACCACCAATAGCAGTAGATGAATATGCAGTGGAACCAAACACATGTAAGGAATTATAATCTGTAGCAGGCTTTCCAGACCATTTCTCCAATGGAGTTTTACCACCAATAGCAGTAGATGGTAAACGATTAATAAAGTGACAAGCATATACCAAAGCCTCATCCCAAAATTCTTTGTCCAACCCAGCATTGGATAACATACACCAAACTTTCTTCAGCAAAGTTTGATTCATTCGCTCTGCCACCCCATTCTCTTGTGGTGTATTTCTGACAGTGAAGTGTCTGACAATACCTTCATCTTCACAGACCTTTTGAAATGGATCATTTTTGAATTCTTCACCATTGTCTGTACGAAGACTGTTTGACTCTTCTGCCTGTTTGAGTCTCCACCATCTTTTTCCATTTCAGGAAAATTCCCAACACTTCATCCTTCGTCTTCATCGTATATACCCAAACTCTCCGGGAAAAATCATCAACAAGGGAAACATAATAGTGTTTACCTCACAATGAAGTTTTCTTGGAAGGCCCCCACATATCTGAGTGAACATAATCCAAAATACCATCAGTATCATGGATTGTTGTTCCAAATTTCACCCTTGTTTTCTTCCCTTTGATACAGTGCTCGCAAAAATCTATTTTGCAAGCCCAAGCTTCTTTTAATAATCCTTGATCTATCAATAGTTTCAAAGATTTTTCTCCAGCATGCCCCAAGCGCATATGCCATAACCTGGTTGCTTCTGACTCCTGATCATCAGTAAGAGTTGTTGTCGCTGCAGCTTCCCCAACAATTGTACTACCCATAAAGTAATACACATTATTTCTTCTTCGGATCCCCTTCATTATCACAAGTGCACCAGAGATGATCCTCATTATCCCATCTTTCGCCCTTACTTCGAAACCTTTTGACTCTAAGGTTCCCACAGAGATGAGATTCTTCATCAAATCTGGCACATAATGAACACCAGTTAAGATTCTGGTTGATCCATCATGATTCCTCAAGTGAATTGAACCAACTCCATATGTGACAAGAGGGGCATTATTTGCTGTGTAGACAATTCCACCCTTAAGTTCTTCAAAATCAAAGAACCATTCTCGATTGGGCGTCATATGATGGCTATAAGTAGAATCTAGCAACCATGCACTAGAATTGCTAGTTGATGCAGCAATTGAAAGGTTTGAGTCTGCATCATCACACTCAACAACATTTGCAGCAGCTTTTTCCTTATCAGATTTGCCTTTATTTTTCAGCTTGGAACAATCTTTCTTCCAATGTCCTTTTTCTTGATAAAAGGCACATTCATCTTTACTTGGTCTGGACTTTGACTTTGACCTTCCCCTTCTTCCTTTGTTCTGACTCTGCGATCGGCCTCTATCCACAACAAGAGCTTCTGCTTCTGCACTTGTATTTTCTTGTTTTTCTTTCTTCTTAATTCATAACTATACAAGGCAGCAATTATTTCACTAAGAGTCACAACAGCCTTCCCATGAAGTAGAGTAGTTTCAAGAAACTCAAATTCATGAGGAAGTGATCCCAACAACATCAGAGCCAAATCTTCATCTTCAAAAGTCACGTCCATATTCACCAGATCAGTTACTAGTTGATTGAAGCTAGTAATATGATCATTTAGAGAGGTACCAAGAACATAATTGAAGCAGAACAATCTCTTTTTCATATAAAGCTTATTCTGACTGCTTTTCTTCAAGAATTTCTCCTCCAGTGCCTTACACAATTTACTTGCAGAAGTTTCTTTAGAAAATGCATACCTCTGCTCTCTAGAAAGACGCGTTCAAATGGTACCACATGTCAATCTATTTATTGTCTTCCATTCTTTCTCCTCAACATCATCCGGTTTCTCTTCTTCAATGGCAATGTCTAGACCCTGTTGAAAGAGGGCATCCAGAACCTCACTTTACCACATGCCGAAATGACCGGTACCATAAAAAATCTCCACTGCAAATCTTGCATTTGTCACAGTACCTTTTGCCAAAATTGAAGATGAAGTTGTGACCTTCGATGTGGATTCTTTTGTGTTGTCTGTCATTTCTGCTACAAAGTCAATTTAATAGCTGTTAATGCGGAATACTAACTAGCCTAATGAAATTTTTCTGATGTGGAAAATCAGCGTAAGCCGCAACCACAGAGCATACTAAAATAAGCCTTGCTCTGATACCAATTGTTGTGAAAACCAGGTAATTTTCACCAAAGATAATTAATTCACTTTGAGAACTATTACCTAGATGACTAGTGTGAAAACTATTATACTAAAAATTACCCTAAGATAAAATTCCTAGGAAAGTGTGGTGGGACACACAGTTCGCTTAAAAACCAATTCCTAGACAGAATTTTATCAAGTAATTTAAATAGCACAATAATTAACAACAACTATACCCGACAATAGCTATTAAATAGACATAAAAAGAACAAAAAGAATACCAAAATTTAACGAGGCTTACGTCCTCGGACACTATTACAAAAGAGAGAAAGAAACAATTTACCAAAGAAAGAAGGATGACAATTTTGGGATGTCAAGAACTAAAGAGGAGGAGTCTTATTTATAGGGAGAGGACTCCTCCCAAACCCACAAAACTTTAGATGTGAGACTTGATTTTGACATACAACAATACAGGCGGTCCCATGGACGATGACATTAATGCAATTCTATTATGTTGTAATATTTTCGATCCAGGCTTGTAATGAAAAGGTAAACACTCTGTAATTAAAATTTTTTTGTTAAATAAAATAAATAAATAAATAAATACTTTATTCTTCAATAAATCTTATCCATATCTATTTTCTTGAATAAAAATTTGGTTTAAAATTTTGGTTCAAATATATTAAATTAGAGATGGTTCAAATATATTTAATTAGACAGGTCTAGTGTAACACCCCAAGACTTGTTCACATTCGTAAACCGAACCGGTATGTTACGGGCCCTAGTTAAATCGGCTAACCCAAACTCAACTCGTGCGGATCTATTCTGAACATCTTAAGATGAAGATACAACTCGCTATACAAAGATGAATGCACAAAACCCTAATATAATACTATATAGATGACATACAAACTAATTTACACACCAACAACAATTGCGATAAATAAATAAAAATTCTAAAAATAAAACGGACGAAGTCGACCTTAAAAGTGCAATTACGGGTCACCCTGTCAAATCAACATATAGAAATATATATATATTTATATATCAAACAACTTCATCCACACAAAATCTAATCTACTGTAAACCAGGGATGCACGAATCGGCCGATTCCGTGCGGAATCGGCCGATTTAAATCGGATCGGCGTCGCGCCGATCCGATTTTGGGGCCGACTCGGTCGGCCCCGAATCGGGTCGTGAATCGGCCCGTTTCGGCCGATTCCGACCGATTTAACTCGGAATCGGAATCGGTTTTTAGGAAATTACCAAAATACCCTAGGTATAATTTTTATTAAATTAATTAAGCATGGGTAAAATGGTAATTTGGATTTAAAAACCTAAATCATACCCTCCCCCCCGATTCCGCCGCCGCTTCGCTCCGCCGCGCTTGCGCCGTCCTCCCTCCGCTGTCCTCCGTCCGACCACGCCACCGCCGCCCGACTCCGACCTCAGCTCCGCCCTCCGCCGCGATTCTGCCGTAGACGCTGCGACCGCCGCCCAAAGTCGACTTCCACCGGCCGACGCAAGCGCCGTGATTCTGCCATTCGACCCTCCGCCCGACCGTCCGACCACCCCACCGCCGTCCGACACTCCGCCCGACAGTTATTAACCTTCCGCCGTCCGACGCTTCCGCCGTGATTCCGCCGTCCGATGCTCCGCCCGACCTTCCGACCACGCCACCACTGTCCGACCTCAGCTCCATCCGGCCACGCCACCGCCTCCCGATTCCGACCACTAGCTCCGCCCTCCGCCGCGACTCCGACCGAAAATTTGGGTAAAGTTAGATTTTTTTATTGAAATTGAATATTGCGATGTGCAAATTGTTATCTATGATGTTCTAATTGATTAATATGAAGTGGAAATTGTGATGTCTAAATTGAAATTTTGATTAATATGAAGTGGAAATTGTGATGTCTAAATTAAAATTTTGTGTGTGCGGTAAATTATGATGTGCGAGTATGTGCTATGTGCAAATCGTGATGTGCAAATTGTGATGTGCTAATATAGCTTGGAAGTCTTGAAAATTTGCTTGGTAGTGGTTTGATTGATGATGAATTTTTTGATGTGCTAGTGTTGATATGCTAGGGTTTTTAGGAACTGTAATTGACCGTTGTATTGTCATAATTACATACATTTGTGATTGTTGTATAAATACTTGAATTTGTGTATTTATGTTGAGAAATTATATAATTATGTATTTCAGGTATTTTTGTATTGAGTTGGCAAATTTTTGTATATGACCGATTTGAACCGATTCAACTGAACCGATTCCTGGCCGATTTAGACCGATTCCGATTCCGATTCCGATTCACGGGAAAACCGATTCCAATTCCGATTCCGATTCATGCAACCATGCTGTAAACTGATCCCACCTGTGCAGTCTATTCACATTTCACATCATATCACCATGTCTTAGTATTTAATCACATTATTTTCAATATAATAATATTATAAACAAAATATTAACCACTCTATCAACTGACGTGTGTGCTCAGTGCTTCTCTGTCCAGGCTAGTACATCCAACTCGTGATTATCACTTACATATAATATAAAAACATGTCAGTAATAAATGTTACTGGTCCAAAATATAACTATAACAAACTGGCTATGAGAATAAACTCTCACATGAAAGAAAAATATTCATATACTTCTCATGAACTTTATAAAGGGCACCTACTGAGGAGACACTGGGTGGTAGACCCAATAGCATCCTGAACTGATTGCTTTAATGATGCCTCTCTTTGCATTTTTCTTATTTCATTTTTCTCTGGTCCATCGGAACTACAAGTATATCCTAAGCCCTCTCATTTCCTCCATAATTCTCTTCGCCTTGAGCACAAAGGCCGAGGCAATCGCCTTAGTACCCTTTGAACCACAAATCCGAACGTACGCTGTACTTAACAGTAACCATAAACCTCCACGTTCTCTGGTGTGAGGAACTCAAATGTAAAGTTGTCAAGATCCCTCATGAATGGTCTCAGAGCCTGCTTTGATTGTTACGGCACCTGCTTATGGTATGTGCAAGTTGGTTTTCCTATCTCTCATCTCATTGAAAACTCGATAAAATTATATGTATAAGCTTAGGAAGGGATTCATATAATAGGCCCGAAGGCAACTTAGGGTGGATCTTATTTTTTAAATCATCCTCGAGGGATTTCATCATCAAGGGTTATTAATCCGAAAAACTGTTTGGCTGAATGGCCCGAATTAAGTGAGATCTGATAAAACGTCACTTAACTCATCCTGTAGGCAATAAAACAAACATACAACAGAATAGAGTATAAAACAGAAACGAGTCCTAAACAGACCTGGTAGAAGCTCCAAGTGTAACATCGCGCCTAGGCGGCGATCTCCTACTCCATACCTACACATCAAATCTAGAGGCTAACGCCCACTAACTGAATGATGCATCAAACTGGTCACGATCAACACACTCACAATACAAACAACATCCATCAATAGTCAAATAATCATAAATGTGAAAATAATTCTAACTCATCCTATTCATACCAATTTTATTGTATTTTTCTAAGTTACGTCGTAGTCGATTAACATGCTCAGATTCAATTTACCTCATTAGATCACTTAACATTCGTTTACTATTAATCACATCATACAATCATCACTTCATTCATAGTCAGACATTTATCATGACAATTAATCAATCCTAGCATGTTGTGCTAACAATCATCAATTTTAAATAATTAACTCGAAGGTAATTATACCTCTCATCATCGACAATTACCGACGGCTAGGGTTTCGTCGCGCGTCTTGGAGCCGGAATTCGGCGCTCTTCGGCATCCGAAGTTCGATCGCGTTTAACTGGATGAGCTCCACAGAAGATCCACTGAATTCCAGTGAATCCAATTTTCTGGTAAGGTTCGGCATTTTTTGACAGTTCAATGGTTTTCTGGCAGCTTTCTGGCGATTTTCCGGTGACCGACGGGATGGTAGTGGTATGGGGTACCATTGGCACCAGTTTGATGAGCTCAACCCAATGGTGGTGATGGTGAGGACAGTAGCAATGATGATGACCGCTGGCAGAGGCGTCGAGTTTAGCCGGGACGGTCGGTCTCTCCGATCGGGCCCACGGCCGGCCTCGGCGGCGGTGCTAGGTAGGGGGAAATCTCAAGGAGGTCAAGGGAGTAGTCGTTGGTGTCACAGCGGTGGCGGCGGCGTGGTGCGAACTATGGCAGACTCATGTCGAGAGCAATAGTGCAACTGTGGACAATTATGGCATCGTGGTGGCTAGACAGTGGCTGGGGTTGGTCAGGACGGCATGGCTACGCTGTGCCTGAGCTTGGCGGCCACGATCGACGGCGGCGACAAGCAGAGGGTCAGCGCGGCAAGGGGAAGAGAAGTGTTGGGGGAGAAATGGTGTAAGGGTGTTCAGTGGCAAACTCGTGAATAAAACTTAACTCGCCTGTCTTGAGTCATGAATAATAACTAAGTCTTATTAAATCCTAAAAAAATTCAAAAAATCGGAAAAATCCCATAATATGAAACAAACACCACAATATTATAATGATATGCTCTATAACTAATAACCCACTCAAACTGCCCGTAATGCATCCTAACGTATCAACAACCTAAAACTAATTCTGCATCCACTGTATATATATAAAAAGTAAACTGACATACTTTTATATATTCTGATAACTTATTCTTTTTTGATGTTTTCATGACATTATTATTATATATTTTAGTATACATGACCCTCATAGTTCATACACGCGACCGATGTCGGCTCAGTACACGTGTTCTGAAATTAACTCGACTCAAACCGATAGCTGAACCGATCAGTTCATAAATATAAAACCCTAACTTAGATCGCGGGTTTTACATCTAGGCCAACTATGAAAAGATGCATTTCCTACTTGCTTGTGGTTGCGGAACGAATAATGTTGGGCTAGCTCTTACAACGTTAAAACCTTAACATGCAAGAAAGTGTAGATATACTTAACACAAATATCGTCATGCGAATAAAGACTTTGACATTGTCATCCAATGGGAAAATCAATCTACCCAATAAAAATTTGAAGAACTATTAATAATATGGCTAAGGAAGCAAGAGAATTGGTGGTCCAGGGACTGCTTGCAACAGGCTTGTGTGGTTGTCTCTGGGTTGTTCATCTAATATACCCCTTCATCTCCAATTTCAACAACCTGAAAATTTTGATAGGTAGCTAATTCTATTATGTTAGTTGCTGAAATTAATATCAATTATTAGTATTGAAATACCCACCAACTAAAAACTATATAATTTTTTCCCTCTTGATCTCCCCAACTAATTCACCCTGCATGTTGCTTCCGAAGACAAAACCTACATGGGCTTCATTCAAAAACCACATAGTCTCATAATCCTTGCCAACATTTTCGTTCAGTTCTGTTTAAACAGTCCAAAGCCCCAAACATGAAGGTCACCAATCTGATGAGCACTACAGTAATGGCTGCTATTTGCTGACAAACATTGGTGAGTTTGGCAGAGAGAACAGTAGCATCTACCAGCTAACACATCAGTTTATGATTGTTGCTTTGCTGTGATTGAGATTGAACGGTCTGTTTGTAGCCATGGCCTTGTACTGTTCTTCGTCTTGGAAGCTCAAAGTAGGAAATAATAATAGAAATGAAGAGCTTGCATGCACTTATTTGTATTGGGAATTCACATGCCCGACAAGAACAGCAGCCGGCGGGCCAGAACCGGCTGCTTGACGATGTTGTTTCGTTCAAAAAAGAACCAGCTTGATGTTTTTTTCCACCCAAGATAACCGGTTTTCACGTTGCAATCATAGTTTAAAAATTTGAAATTGAGGCTCTATTCGGCATGTAATGCAGTGAAATCGACTTAGAGTAGACTCGAAACCGACTTGGAGTTATTTATATTAAAATTTTAATTAAATAAATAAATAATTATTTAAAATTAATATATTATTTTTAACAATTAAAATTAATAAATATATGATATATATTATTTTAAAATATTGATTTAAGTAATTAATATGAATGATAATATGTTTTAATAATTTTTATGACTTGATTTGCAAAGTTAATGATAAAATCAAATAGTATAGAGTTATCTCCCGAGTTTGATTCGGTTAACTAGTAGTGGAATTGACTCGGGAGTTTCTTGAGTAAAAAAAGACTTTTGAAACCATGGTTGCAACTAAGAGATGACACCTCCCTAGCTTAGTAAAAGCTGATTGGTGAAAATGGTTTGATTGAATAATTTCGTAAGATATCAAATCTGTTTTATGTTCAATATTAACCTTTATTTCATGCCATGAACCGTGCTCACTGAATTCCTCAATCTGATGATCAACATCCTAATTACTTCTCTTCTACACTACTTTCCTTCGATTGCCAAGCTCATATAAAATGGCTTTCTACTGTTGTGAAATGTGAAGACGAAAGTTAACTAGATTTTCACGTTCTTCTGCACAGTTTTAAAATTCATTTTTTATTCTAAAAATTCTCACAATCAACTTCAATACTCCATAATTTTCCAAAATCAAATTTTATGAATGGCTCACTAGTACCAGATTTAAGATTGACTATCTACCAAGAAATAAGAATTATCAAAATATTTCAATTTCTTCTAATTTAGCTAAGTCAATATTTTAAACTAATATAAATCATATATTTATAAATTTCAAGTATTAAAAGAGTAAAATATGTTAATTTAATTTATATGATAATTTATTTATTTAATTAAAAATAATATATAAATGACTATAATTCGGTCGGGAGGAGTCGATTCTACTCTCTACTTCATAGCATGTGATCAAGTCGAGTTAAAATCTTGAATTTTTACTCTATGCTCGTGAATTAGAGTCAAGAAAATTATTTCTATCATGTATTCATTCATCTAACTACTTTAAATAAATATTAATTATGTGGGATTGGATTATTTGAGCAAGAAGCGAGAAAATATTTATACACCACAATTTAATTCGGATAGTCCTGTTACAAGCACAATTTAGATCTATTCATTGTAAATAAAAATAAAAACCCAACGGCCCTAGCCACCTATCTCTAAATCCGGCCAATGAGCGTCCTAAGTCGAGACTCATATGACCACATTGGCCATTGGCTGCAATTTTTTTTTAAATGGCCATGTGGCCGCCAGACTTAGCTGTCAGCAAAGAAGCCCAGGAGGGGGATGATTTTGTTTTTTTGTTTTATTTATCATTAAACCAGTCTAGATTAAATGTGGTGCCGGGGAGAGTTCATGCCTTTTTCCTAATTATTTATAAATATATTTAATCATATATATTGTGTATTATTCAAATATCATTCATATGCATGTCCTACACTTGAGAGCAACGTATGTAGCAAGTAAAACTGCCCAAGCAGACATTCAACACCAAGCAAGATTAAGTTAAGCAAAAAGACAAGCTGTGCAAAAGAAAATGTTAAGCAAAAGACAAGACTTGGTATTGTCATCATATGTGGGGTCAATATTTAAAAGGAGGACAAGAACCGATACAAGGTCTCCACATGTCGATAATATATAGGACGTAAGGAAGACCCTGCTATGTATGGGAGTTTGCGGAAGGGCTCTGAGTCACGAGCCCAGCTTGTTGGGGCACTAAAGGACGTACTTTGAAGGCCATCGTATATTCTCAAACATTCCCCCACTAAATAGTACACCACGGCTCTTTCTCTCTCTCTCTCTCTCTCTCAATATATAACTCATTCATATATATACATACATAGAGTACCCATTTCTTATATATACTAGGAAATTTCCTTGTATTTTTTGACCATATACATATGCTACTCCTTCAAACTAACTCAAAATTTTCTCTATAAGCAGTAGTTTTCAAGTTCTAAGAACTTGAAAACTAATGGTAAATTTTACAATTCAGACTCATCGACCCTCCAAAATACAGTGGTACGTATAAACACACAATGGAAGTAGATTGGACTTACAAATTGTATACAGTTGTAACTAACCTTCTTTTGTTTTTTAGTGCGTACTTGCATGTAATAGAAACATTTCAATTATTTTGCATCTTTGTTTGTGTTTAATAAAATCGTAAACAAGCAAGAAAGGATCCATCAAGTAGCACCAAAAAACATGATGAAACATCTTTCTACACGTATGCTGTGTTAATGTACAAACAAGCATCTGTGGGTCTTTCAGAATCTTGTAGTTTTAGCATGGTTGGAATCCGGTGATATCAGCAATGTTGTCTTTTGGAATTGGAATATGCAACTACCATCTTTTTGAACAAGAACAGTTAGTGAGTAGTTAAGCAAAAATTATATGGTTATTAGTGAGACCGACTCTTGCCACACAAAGGCCGGCCTTTTGTTTTACCTGGAGATTATCATGAGAACATGAGCAAAAATCAGCTTATAAGTTCTACAAAAACTGGGCACTTGTTTTATCCAAGTTTTCACAAGATCCAACTGAGTACATACATTGTCTTGAAGAGATGTACATTTCAAGTACTCTTCAAAGAAAGGCTACAATGTTAGCTAGACATGCACACTAACTTCGTGGTTTTGAAAAAAACAGAAAAGGAAAATATATATTTTATATAAACTCATAAAACTCTTCAGGCCGATCGACTCTCCATGATACTCCTTTATTTTGTGATTCAAATTAATGGCCAAAGTCAAATTGAGTCAACTTAACGCTCTGAGTTGAAAATGAACATAATTAAAAATTAAAACCTCTTATTTTAATTCATGGTTTAAAGCTACCATATAAATAATAAATTTATCAATTGCAAGTCCAACAAGACAAAGTGTATATAGAGAGAAGATCTACTATGCGCTGCCTTGTTTGGCAGCGCATTGTATGTAGACCGTTGGATCAAAACCAACGGACCACATACAATCCCTCCTATCCCCATCCCCCCCCTCCCAGACGGTTTTTGCCGCCACCCTGACCTCGGCCCCGCCCCGCCCCCGGCCTCGACCCTTCCCGCAGCCGTGACGGTCCCCCCTCAATTCCCCCTCCCCCCCCCCAGCTGCCTTTTTCCTTCCTTGCACCTGCGGCCCTTCGCGTTCCCCCTGCCCTGCCCACTCACGGCCACCCGCTCCTGGCCGCCACCACGCATTTTTCAGGTAGCCCACCCACCCCCAAGACAGCAACAGTAATGGCCAGCAGCCAGTCGTCGACGGTGGGGTGGCTGACAAAAAAGAGGCGCGGCAAAATAAATGGGGAAGAAACAGAGGAGGATAGTTTTGTAATAAAAAATTTACTCAAGTAGGGATTGAATTAAATATATATAAAAATTTTTTTTAAAAAAATTAAAATAATTTCGTAATAAAAACTTGATTCCATCCCAACTCGAGTTAATATTACGAAATAAAATTTAAAAAATAAAATAATTTCGTACTAAAAACTTGACTCAATCTTGAGTAAAGTTAATATTACGAATTAAATTAAAAAAATAAAATAATTTCGTAAAAAAATATGACTTGATCCCGACTTGACTTAATATTATGAAATGAATTTAAAAAATAAAATAATTTTGTAATAAAAACCTGACTTGATCCCGAATCGAGTAAATATTATGAAATAAATTTAAAAAAATAAAATAATTTCGTAATAAAAACTTGACTCGATCTCGACTCATAGTTAATATTACAAAATAAATTTTTAAAAAATGAAATAATAAAACTTGACTCGATCGAGTTAAGTTTTTATTTTTTTATTACTAAATTATTTTATTTTTTTTAATTTTATTTTGTAATATTAACTCGAGTTGGGATCGAATCAAGTTTTTATTACAAAATTATTTTATTTTTTTAAAATTTATTTTTTATTATAAATTTGACTCGATCCCGACTCGAGTAAAGCTTTTACTACAAAACAACCCTCCCATGTTTCTTCCCCGTTTGTTTTACCGCGCCTTTGCTTTGCCGACCACCCCACTGCTGGCGACCTCGTCGGTGACGGCTCACTGCCCATTGCTGTCGGCATCTCGGGGGTAAGTGGGCTAACTGGAAAATGTGCGGCGGCGATAGGGAGCAGTAGGGGATAGTGGCTGCGGGCAGGGGCGGTGGGGGACGGCAGCTGCGGGCGTGGTCGGGCCCAGGGGAGGGGCGAGTGGGGCCGAGGGCAGGATGGGGCCGGGGTCAAGGTGGCGGTGGAAACCGTTGGGAAGGGGGGAAGAAAAAAAAGAAGGGGGTGGAATAGGAGGGATTGTATGTGGTTCGTTGGATTTTGATCCTGCGCATCCCCCTGGCCTGCCCGCTCATGTTGCCCGTGCCCGTACACCCTCTCCAGGCCACTGCCGCGCACTTTCCAGGCAGACCACCCACCCCCGAAACAGCGACAGCAATGGCCAGCGGGCGGCTGACAACGAGGTCGTAGGTGGTGGGGTGGCCGGCAAAACAGAGGCGAGACAAAACAAACGGAGAAGAAATAAGGGAGGGTAATTTCATAATAAAAACTTGACTCGAGTCAAATTTATATTAAAAAATAAATTTTAAAAATAAAATAATTTCGTAATAAAAACTTGATTCGATCCCAACTCGAGTTAATATTAAGAAATAAAATTAAAAAAACTAAAATAATTTTGTAATAAAAAAATAAAAACTTGACTCGATCAAGTCAAGTTTTTAGGACGAAATTATTTTATTTTTTTAAAAATTTATTTTATAATATTAACTCAAGTCGCGATCAAGTTAAATTTTTATTACGAAATTATTTTATTTTTTTAAAAATTTATTTTGTAATATTAACTCAAGTCGGGATCAAGTTAAGTTTTTATTACGAAATTATTTTATATTTTTAAAATTTATTTCGTAATATTAACACGAGTTAGAATCGAGTCAAGTTTTTATTACGAAATTATTTTATTTTTAAAAAAAATTATTTCGTAATATAAACTCGAGTCAGGATCGAGTTAAGTTTTTTGTATGAAATTATTTTATTTTTTTAAATTTATTTCCTAATATTAACTTTTGTCGGGGTTGAGTCAAGTTTTTATTATGAAATTATTTTATTTTTTAATATAAATCTGACTCGATCTCAACTCGAGTATTTACTATGCACTGCCTTGTTTGGCAGCACACTGTATGTAGTTCGTTGGATCAAAATCTAATAGACCACATATAATCCCTCCTAGGGTCCTGATGTCATGCACTACCGTGTTTTGGTGGCGCATGTAGCGTTTTAAATTTGGGCTGTTGGATGAAAATCCAACGACCCAAATCTGTTTTAAGCTTTTTCCCCCTCCCCCATTTTCTCCTGCATCAGCCGCCTTTCCCCCACTGGATTCTACCACCCTCCCACCCCCGGCCCCGTCTCGCCCCTCGGCCCTGAAACCAACCCCGTTCGCAGCTGCGGTCCCCCACCGCCCCAGCCCGCAGCCACGGTGCACCCCCCCACCCCACCCTGTGAGCCGCCACCTTCCGCCCCGCCCCTGTCCGCAGTTGTAGACCCCTTGCATTTCCTCCTCATCCCCCTTCCCGGGCGAGCCGCGGCCCCCTGCCCCTGCCTGGTGCCAAGGCACCCCCCACCCCTGCCCGCAGCTGCGTCCCCCTATGCCGTAGCCCACTCCCCTCATGCCCCCCTGTGCGCGGCTAGCGATGGTGTGGTACAGCAAAACAGATTGGGGGAAGAAATAGGGGCAGGTAGTTTCGTAATAAAAACTTGACTCAATCCCGACTCAAGTCAAGTTTTTATTACGAAATAAATATTAAAAAAATAAAATAATTTCGTAATAAAAACTTGACTGGATCCCAACTCGAGTCAATATTACGAAATATTTTTTTAAAAAATAAAATAATTTCATAATAAAAACTTGACTTGATCCTGTGTGACTACGAAATAAATTTTAAAAAAATAAAATATTTTCATAATAAAAACTTGATTCGATACCGTGGGACTCAAGTCAATATTACGAAATAATAATTTTAAAAATAAAATAATTTCATAATAAAAATTTGACCCGATCCTATGCTACTCAAGTCAATATTATGAATTAAATATTTTTTTAAAAATAAAATATTTTCATAACAAAAACTTGACTCGATACTGTGTGACTCGAGTCAATATTACGAAATAAATTTAAAAATAAAATAAAATATTTTTATAATAAAAACTTCACTTGATCCCACACGTAGGATCAAGTCGAGTTTTTATTATGAAAATATTTTATTTTTTAAAAAAATTATTTCGTAATATTGACTCGTGTCACACGGTATCGAGTGAAGTTTTTATTATGAAAATATTTTATTTTAAAAAAATTATTTCGTAATATTGACTCGAGTCGCATGGGATCAAGTCAAGTTTTTATTATAAAATTATTTTATTTTTTAAAAATTATTTCTTAATAAAAACTTGGTTCGGTCCTGACTAGAATCAATATTACGAAAATATTTTTTTAAAAAAAAATTATTTCGTAATTTTGACCCGAGTCAGTAGCGAGTGAAGTTTTTATTTTATGTTATTTTATTTTTAAAAATTTATTTCACAATATTGACTCAAATAGGATGCGAGTCAAGTTTTTATTTTATTGTATTTTATTTTTAAAATTTATTTTATAATTTTAACTCAAGTATGAAGCGAGTAAAGTTTTTATTACAAAATTGTCGTTGTCTTTTCCTTTCCTATGTTTTGTCACGCCACCGCTGGTGGTGATGCAGGTGACACCGGCGTGGAGGAGGCCAGGGTAGCAGACGACGGGGAGGAAATAGGGTAGGTGGGGGAGAGGGCTACATGCGGGGGTTGCGAGCTAGGACGGGAGGGGGCAAGGCAGCGGCAGGGGCGGCGGCAGGGGTGGGGGCGAAATGGGTGGCAGGACGAAGAAACAGGGCAAGTGGGGGGGAGGGTTGCGGGCGAAGGAGGGGGCGGCGGGCAGAGGGGTGGGAAATTCCCGTGGGAAGATTGATGGCCATTGGATTTTGATCCAACGGCCACCAGTCCACTATGCGCTACCAAACAAGGCAACGCATAGGAGCATATCCATATATATATATATATATATATATATATATGATACCAATACAAAAAGATTAGTTTTTCTCCATATTTCAAAAAATGTAGTTTTGTCTACGTTTTTCTGCACCAATTTTTGGGTAGAGAAAAAACTTAGATTTATTTTTATTTTTGAAAATTTTTAAACATAAGTAGGTGTTAATTTTTAAACTTTTCTCCACGCAGCCAATTTTTAGATTGAAGAAAACACATAGATTTATTTTCATATCTTAGTTTTTCTCCAAGCAAAAAGACGTGGAGAGACTTCTCTCCGCCCAAAATAATGTGGACCCCATTTTTATCATGTTTTAAGATTAATGAACATTTTTTAAAGTGGAGAAAAGTTAGAAATTTAATACATACTCACCTTCAAATATTTCCAAATATAAGAAAAAAATCTATAATTTTTCTCCACAATTAAAAATAACGTGGAGAAGACACAGGAGAAAAAAGTAGAGAAAAGTTTTTTTTGTAGTATATAATTTTCTATCCACTTTTATAATATGTTACATTGATTTAATGCACGCAACTGTAGTGAAGTCGGCTTTCACATGTTGAATCTATTCCATAAATTGTGGGTCAAATTTGAGTTTCAAGTTATTAAATTTAGTAAAGTCAAAGTTAGAATCCTCAGCTTTTTAATTATATATGTATAAACATAGGAGAGAGACCAAATGTATGGTTTGAAAGACTTAAAAGGGAAGAAATTGTGGAATTTGCAATAGCCAGCAAGCCCCAGAGCTGCTGGCAATTGGCTGTTGAGAAGACAAATCACAAAAACTTGCACCACCCGTGAACCGGTGCATGTGACCATGGAGGCATCTGTTCTAATCACCCTGCTCTTGACAACTTCAATTTACATTGAGTCAGTCCCCTGTACTAGCTACTTATAACTTCACAACTAGTAGAAGATCAATATATACATGCATATTAACATGCATACAATAATACCAACTATGAACAACATGCAATAAACTAAACCAAATGCTCAACAAAGCTTCCAAAACGTTGACATCAATATGTTTTAAGCTCTAACAAGTTGAGTTTTATGCAGCATTAAACGTCCAGAATTCAGATATTGGTTTGTCGATTGTATTGTCAACTATATATGTTGCTCATATGAAACTCATTCGTACATGTCACGTGTAAGTTTTACAACCAGGCGTGTTGTCCATCCATATGTTTGCATGGATAATTAACTGCAACTGATTCCTAACAAAGGAGAACAAAAGTATACCAGATATTAAAAAAGAAGGGTATAGAATGAGAGCATTGAATGGAAAGAATTATTAAAACATCTTGTGATTATATAATGTAAGCATTGAGCTGTGTAGAATGTGTGGCTATATAAACCAGAGATTGCTAGACACCAAGAAACCGCTCCAACCTCTCCATTCTCTCTAGCTTCCTCTCTCTTTACTATCGTGCGTAAGATGAAGACGGTCTTTGGTTTGAGAAGCCTCTCACTGGCTCTCATTGTTGCCATTCTTGTTTGGTCATCCTCCATTGACATATGCAATGCAAGGAGAGGGAGCCATTGGAGGCAGAGGAGAACTAGCAGTACAGCTTCCTATCTCTCCAAGAAGAAAGGCAAGAGTGGCCACCACCATGGTGGTGGGTCATCCAGCCACGGCAAGCCCTCTCCGCTGCCTGCACTGGCGCCCAGCCCGACACCGCCGGGAAGTGGGTCTGGTGAAGGCTACACGATCATGTTTGATGTCCTGGATTTTGGTGCTAAAGGTGACGGAAGAACTGATGACACTAAGGTGATAATTATTCGTCTTTGTTAGTATCGTTGACAACACTATAATTCACTAAGGTGGTGTTCTGCGGTGTTTTAACTTCTACGTAGAACACATTAATGAAGGGTTGAGTTAGGTGTACAACAGAGTGAATTATGTTGACACGTACCAGTTTTTTATTTTGTTTCGAAGTTTGTGGCAGTTGGTCAGTTGGCCGCTTATGGCTCAAAGCAGGAATAGTATTCTGTTTCATGTGACACCCAGAAAAAGGATGGGACCATTCGTACACTTATTGTAGTATTCTATCTTGTTGTTTCTCGCGGTTGTCGTTTGCTCTCACCCTTGTCATTACCATGGTTTGTGCCTGCAACTAAGTCTCAATTAATAGTTGTTACATTATCAGGAGTAGATAAGCAACATTGTTTAGAATTGTTCTCATGTGGGTATTGGACAAATCGGAATAAAACAGGCATTCCAAGCCGCATGGGCAGCTGCTTGCAAAGTGAAGGGTTCAACAATGGTAGTCCCCTCGGAATTCATATTCCTCGTCGGACCCATCTCCTTCTCCGGTCCCTACTGTCAAGGGCATATTGTCTTCCAGGTAAACTTGTTAAAAAGGAGGTAAACAACACAGAGAAGAGTCATACATACAACAGAATTAGAGCATCTAATGTTGATCCATGTAAATTGCAGTTGGACGGGACGATCATAGCACCAACAGGAGCCAAGGCATGGGGAAGTGGACTGCTATGGTGGATAGAGTTCACAAAGCTCGACGGGATCACAATTCGTGGCAGTGGTGTCATCGATGGGAGAGGCTCTGTCTGGTGGAACAACTCCCCATATGACGACGACCCGGTAATCACATTTTCTTGTTTTCTCCCTGTCACGGGTGCTCAGACTATCAGAAGAAAAACCAACCTAACATATATACCATAGAACCATTGATATATACAATTCTGTTTGTGCCAGGTGAGTACAGAATTGACTGCAGCAATGCCAAGCATCAAACCAACGGTGAGTACTCTTGAAAGCATGATGTGCCGGACACAATGTGAGAGATTAAGTTTGATAAGTCTGTGTTGATTGATGAGATTATGCTGGTGGGCGAGCAGGCATTGCGATTCTACGGGAGCTTCGACGTGACTGTGACGGCAATAACAATCCAAAACAGCCCCCAGTGCCATCTCAAGTTCGACAACTGTGTCGCTGTCCAGGTTTACAACATGTCCATCTCCTCCCCCGGTGATAGCCTGAACACTGACGGCATCCACCTCCAGAACTCCAGGGATGTGAACATTCACACCACCAATTTGGCTTGTGGTAAACACTGTTTTCTCTTTTGCTTTGCTACTACCATGAGTGCCATTGGAATAGACGAACACTGTTGCCACAATTCAGTTAGCACAACATGTAGACAAGTGATAAAACCTTAAATATTTAGCACAGAATTCTCTACCAATCATTCAGACCCGTGAAGCTGTTGACTAGGGAGAGGCATTTCATGCCAACCAACCAAAAAATAAGACCAATTGAGGCATCTAGAGTATTAGAATTATATGCAGGAACCACCTGGATTTCCTTGGCTTCTTTCACTATAATAAAATGGACCGTGGTTTTTCCATTCGTCCTCAAAAGCAAACTTGTGGGTCTGCTTCCAAGAGAAGATGACAATCCCTTCCAAGCTAATAAGACATGGAAGCATGTGAACCAGAGTTTGTGTTTTGCATATGCAGGAGACGACTGTGTGTCCATACAAACAGGGTGTACCAACGTTAACATACACAATGTGAACTGTGGGCCTGGCCATGGCATCAGCATCGGTGGCCTTGGCAAAGACAACACCAAGGCCTGTGTTTCCAACATCACCGTGAGGGATGTGGTCATGCATAACACCATGAATGGTGTCCGGATCAAGACTTGGCAGGTGAAAACACCACAAATCACCCTTCACATCTGTTTTTTTTCTTTCACTTCTATCTTATTTGGTAACTTTTGAAGAAGCAACTGCTAACTAATTTTAAACCTTTTCTCATCCAGGGGGGCTCTGGCTCTGTCCAAGGAATAACATTCTCCAACATCCAACTTTCAGAAGTGCAGTTCCCCATAGTGATAGATCAGTTCTACTGCGACAAACATTCGTGCAAGAATCAATCCTCAGCCGTGGCACTTTCTGGGATACAATTTGAGAAGATAAGAGGAACATACACGGTACAACCAGTGCATCTTGCATGTAGTGATGCCTATCCATGCACAGACATAACACTGACTGACATTGAGCTCCAACCCATACAAGAAAGCTACCATATGTATGAACCCCAGTGTTGGCAAACATTCGGAGAGTTGCTCACTCCCTCCGTCCCACCGATCGACTGCTTGCAGATTGGGAAGCCTGCCAACAACAAGATCCAGTCTGATCACGATTCCTGCTAGATCCACCAAAAATATATGGAGTGACAAGTAGAGTTTGTGCATGTGTGGTCATGATTTATGATCCCTTTACGCCACTACTATAATATTGCTTGCTAGAGCTGCATATCCATTTGTGATAGATCATATACAGTAGATATATAGTGAGGATAATAGAAGAGTTTATACGAGTATTATTGCCTCTAAAATTTTTGGTTTTGCTACCAATTTGCCATGTCTAAAAAATAAACCATATTAGCAAACTTGTTCAATTTTCTTATACATAAAAAGTGCTTAGAAAATGCAGGGCATTTTGAAGGCTAGCAAATTTTTTGGCGACAACTATCTGTTGCCTGCATAAATATGGCAGTTTTCTTGATCCAAGCTCGGAGAGGCATATGCCTCAGAACAGTTCATTTAGGCTCTATTTATTTACTATTTAAACATGAAAAAAAATTACAATATCGCAAGTAGTCTATTCCCCCTTGCAATTATCCTCCTTCAGTAAAAGCAGAATAGGAAACTATAACTAATCAAATGCAATAGAGACTAAATAATATATCAGGCGAGCAATGAGAAAACAAAAACAGAAATAACTACAGATAATGTGATTGAAGATTGCACCTTATAAAGGCCATGCCTGCCTCTTAATGTCTTTCTTCTACCCTCAAATGCAAAAACCTACTTCAGCTTGCATTTCATGCATTGCCTATGTTGGACAAACTTCCATTATTGAAGATATCAGATGAGTTTGGGACAAATAATATCCAAAGATTAATCACAGAATGAGATATTCTCTATGTTGTAAACATATTAACTAGGCTTAAGGTACTAGATGAGCAAAAAGGTGAGCAATCAAAACAGGGTTCCACTTGCGTCATCGCAACAAAGAGATTCTGTCCTAATCATGCAACATAAAAAATTCAATTGAAAGAAATTTTGTGCAAGAAAAATAACTAGAGAATCCCAACTTCTAGAATTTTCCTCTCTCCTACGAACTCGAACCAGACAAACAATAATATAAATGTCATATCTATTTTGCATTAAAAATGCCTCCAAAAACAAAGAATAGTCTCAGATGTTCATCTTAGTTTTTAGCTTCGTTAGGATACCAGCATCTGTTGGATTGGCCTTTGCTTTGTTAAATGTGAGTATGCTGATATTTACGCACGGTTTCTATTTTCTTGTAATCAAACCAAGATAAAATAGACAGGCAATGCTATATTTTCAAGTGAAGAAAAATATGAACAGAAAAGAAAGAGATCTATCGTAGCCCATAAAAAATAAGATTACCTTACAATTTACATGATACAGGTTTTCAGCTTCATCATTAAGTTTGCAACGCTACTGGTTGATTCATATTATTGTTAAATTGAGAGCCTCTCCCAGCACCCAAAAACACTTGATTCTTATTTGTAACTGAGGTTTACATTTTATAGAACAACCCAACTCGTCAACAATGAAAAAGGAGACTGCCACATAAATTGCAATAGGAAATCAACGACACATCTTGCAGTCTGAAACAGAGTTGCTATTTTTTTTCCCAGTTTTAAATTTAAAAACCTTCAATAACCAACTTCCTTTTCAACAAATCAATACCAAATTCTCTTTTGCTTAATAACATCATCAACCCCTCAAGGAATCAGGCTTCGGAAATCTCATTTAGTTACATGTATTTTTTCTCATTAGCTTGTTTCATCACAAAACACCATAAACCATGTATAAGTGTCCTCACAACCACTAGAAAGATCAAACACTTCACTAAACAATCATCCGCAATTTTTTCCATGACAAAAAGTATTATCATCTACCAATCAATATATCATCAGATTCAAAAACAATTCCAACACTACTGCTCATAGCTAGCACAACAACACCCAATAATCATAACTTTTTTGCTAGATTGGTTCAACAGAAGTATCAACCATACTAGCAGAAGCCGGAGATGTCCACCGCCGGCGTCATGGTCATGGCCAAGTCCTCCAATGGCCACTGCCCGGAAGATGAACATACACCTGCAAGCACGAAGCCCATACAAAGCAAGGTGTGGGCTTTTTGTTACCATGGAAGCTACCAACCGGCCCATGTTCTCCTCACCTCCAGCCTTATCTTCCCTCTCACTCCGTCCCAGTCTCAAAGCAGAGCTCTTGTCCACTTCCATGGCGGATGTAGCCGGGAAGAGCACGCTGGCGTCGTCGTCGGCGGCAAGGAGGGTGGCCTGCATCTCCCACCACCTCCTGCCGCTGGCGTCGTCCACCACTGCTCCACAGATTGCCCGCATCAACGCCGCCTTCGACGACAGCTACCGCCGGGTGCACGGCGAGGTTGCGGCGCACCCGCCAGCATGGAGGGCTGCCATTGACGAGTCCGGGAAGGCCTACACCGACATTGTTTACGAGAAGGCCGCGGACGAAGCCATCGCCAAGGTACATACAAGCCGCCATTTCTTCCCTCACCGTTTTCGGATTGGTGGTGTAAAGACTGGTGCTTTTTTGGGTTCTTGGTTTTGATGGTGTGGTGCCCAGATTACGATCAACAGGCCGGAGAGAAGAAATGCGTTTAGGCCGCAAACGATCAAGGAGTTGATGCGGGCGTTCGATGATGCCAGAGACGATAGCTCCATCGGAGTTATCATTCTTACTGGAAAGGTGTGATTGATAATATTACTTTTGTTCTATGTTTGATACATCTTCTGAATTAGTTAGCTTGGTTGGATGAGGAATGCTAGATACAGTGTTCAATTAGATGACGAATTCTTGCTTTTATGAATCAACAAAAAAAATGCTATTGTTGATGGCACTGCATCATTTCAATACGTATGTTTTTGGTGTATTCGAACCTTCTTCCGCATCAAAACAACTGGTTTGATGAGGTAATAAAAAATAGTTTGAACAACGTTACGTGCATTTGTACGCAGACACCTTTTTGGTATCAAGTGGAAGAAAAAGAAGATGAAAGTATGTGATGAATTTAAACAGTCGTGCAAAGGGTATTCGATAAATGTGAGTGATCATAGCTAGAGTCTAAGCATTCATTTGGCTTAAACTCTTAAAGAGCTCGAGTCTCAAGCTAAGCTGGGTTGAGCAAGAGTATGTTCTGATCTGGTTCATAGATTGAAGAGAGAACATATAACAGTTTGGCTTCGTTCTAGCAGTTTAGTGAATGAGCACAAGCTCAACCCAAGTTGAATTTCTTTTGCTAGCAATTCCGGAACTATCTTACTTTGTTGCGTCCGTGATTGTTGTTTCATTTTCTTGCCAGTTGTTCCTTGTTGGTAACTGTTTGCTTACCTTCTGTGCAGGGAACCAAGGCATTTTGCAGTGGTGGAGACCAGTCATTGAGGGGTTCTGATGGATATGCAGATTATGAGAATTTTGGGCGACTTAATGTCTTGGATTTACAAGTATAACTTTGATCATGCAATTTTGGAAGATTTCTCTCTTCATTGAAACATGAAATATTTTTCGATTATCTTTGTGATATTTGCCTACTCATGTTTGTGATCACTTTTAGGATAACTCTATACCAGTAGCGTTGACTTTCATATTGTAGTAATTCAGGTAATCGGCTTTCACTTATTTGCAAATATGTGCAGGTACAAATTCGCCGTCTTCCCAAGCCAGTCATTGCAATGGTACTCCTATTTGGTTTGTGTCCAAGTGTTTTTCAGGATAATGCATATTCCTTAATATTAGGTTGCAGGTTATGCAGTTGGAGGAGGGCATGTCTTACACATGGTTTGTGACTTAACGATTGCAGCTGATAATGCCATTTTTGGTCAAACAGGTCCAAAGGTATTCCTCTGTATTTCATACTTTCAATCACCAGTTACTTACTAAGCTGTATTTTATAACGAACAGAGCTAGCGTCATTCTCCTTTATGCTTTATGTAAGTACATGCACAGTACTTGTAAATGTGACAGCTCGTGGATTGATGTTTTCACTTATAATCTTCAGAACATGGAAAATAATGATGTACAGTTTAGGATGAACAGCCAGTCTTATGTACGAAATTTATTGTTGTTTATGATTTTTCTAAAGGAACTGAAAGTTTCTAGGATTTCACACTGTCAAAAATTTATTAACCAATGACATCACATTCATCTTTTTTTTTTTTAATGTTTTGTAGGTTGGAAGCTTTGATGCTGGCTATGGAAGTTCCATAATGTCTCGACTGGTAAATTTCTCAAACTGATGATTATCTCTTTATGCGGTGACTGCATGTTCTGTACAGACAAATCTTGGGAAGGAAGCAGGAAATTTTTTCTGCTTCATATACATAGCAATGTGCAATCCCTTACATTCCACTCCATATGTGTAATCTGTGCCAGGTCGGCCCAAAGAAAGCACGTGAAATGTGGTTTCTAGCACGGTTTTATACTGCTACTGAAGCAGAGAAGATGGGATTAGTTAACACTGTAGTTCCAGTATACTTTCCTCATCTTTTCTGTTATTCTCTTGTTCTATTATTCTTCATGCTAATGCGCTGTTTTCAAAATTGCTTTTGTCTTGATCTTTAAGTTAGCAAATAGAGAATTGACAATATTGGTGAAAGTGAACTAGAAGTTGATGGGGAAGGAAAGTGGGATTTGAAAGGAGATTAAAACTAGATAGAAATAACAATAGAGAAGAGGACCGGAACCAACAAATTGGGAGAGATTGGAGAGATAGAATCGATAATTCACAAAGAATTTTGGGAGGTTCAGAGATGAATCTTGAAATCCACCACAGCTTCATATTTTCATTTATCAAAATCTAACGTTTACAATGATGGAAGACTCATATATATAGACTAATGAAAAATGACTAAAATTGCAAGAAAAACCTTATAAAATGTGAAAATTACATAAACTCCCTAAACATCATCAAACTAATAAAATGGAAAATCACTTATTAAAATAGCCTTAATATAACTCACATTTGTCCTACATGATAAACTACAATATGGTATTGTCATTTTACTTATCTTTCTTTTCTCCCTTACCCATACCTCTTAGGTTAACCTAGTCCCTTGTCTTTCTCATCTTCATCCCTACCACCTGAACTTCTTGCACTTGTGAGGAATTGCTGCCATCCAACCTTTTCCTTCACCACCAGACTCCACTTTATCACGGCATGTCCTCCTCCATGTCAAATTCACTGTTTTTATCCTTAAAGTCTACAATGAAAACAATAATGAAATATTTTCACTGCTATGAATATGATTATGGATGTGATTCCAGTCACATGTTTCTCTTATACCCTCTTGTCTTCTTGGCTCTGTGCATAGTTGGATAAACTTGAGCAGGAAACTGTAAAATGGTGTCGAGAAATTTTAAGGAACAGCCCGACTGCTATACGTGTGCTGAAGGCTTCAATAAATGCTGTAGATGATGGTCATGCTGGCCTCCAGGTGCCTTATTATTGCTTTGGTTGTTTTCTTCTTGCCAGCGTCTTCCTAGTTAACAGAAACCAGAGAATTCTTCAAATTGACAGGAAGTGGGAGGGAATGCCACCCTAATTTTTTATGGAACGGAAGAGGGGGATGAAGGAAGAGCTGCATACATGGAACACAGGCGTCCTGACTTCTCCAAGTTCCCTCGTCGCCCATAGCATTTGAACTCAAATTAGTCGGAATGAAAATGTAAAACTTACTAAAACCAGAACAATAGTACTTGATATGCAAAACACCCAGTATGTTATGCAAATGCATTTGTTTTCTGTCAAAACCATGAATGAACCTTGCGCACTGTTGATTGTTGATTGTTCTTGAAGTTACCATAAGATGATTTCATTTCCTATCTGTATATCTCCTCTTATTTGCATATGTGGATCACAAATCATCAGGTATTTACTTAAATTTTTTGTCATATCATTTAGTTTACAGATATTCTGAAAGGTCTTTGTTGGGTAATATACATAGCTAATGAAGGTCACAAAGATGGTTTCTCATGCTATTCGGAATCAACCAAGAAAAGGTCATTTGTGATCCGGACATGTTCTACTGTTAATTGTGAATCTATGAATTCTATGGCTTTCACTGTCTTAATTTGCATCTTCCAGTCCTAGATCGTATATTCTTGAGTTTTCCTTCTCTTTCATCAATGGCCTTAAAAACAAAAGGTTAGTTCCTATCAAATTTCAAACCAGTGGCTTAGCTCATTCCAACACCTATGGATGAGGAAGGCATTGGCCCGTTTCTCCAAACAAGCAGTAGCAAACTAAGATACTCTTTTCGTCCTTCTATCTAGTCCTTGAACTATCTGGTAATGTAAAAAGCTTTTCTAAATGCAGGCTCAAAAAAGGTTGAACAAACCACAAACCGAGAAGCACTATGGATTGGAGAAAACAAAACCAACGCGTTCTATTTCCATTGGAAGGTTACCACATCTGTACTTCACAAGATTCCAGCACTGAACAGTATGCTTTCTCGAGTTGGCGTCGGTACGTATGTGAATGAGCATACGACTGCATAAACGACATAGCCTCTTGATCAATGCCATTTTTCACTTTCTTCCTTGAAAAAGGTGGGAACCCATTAATCTGCAAGTGGTCCTAACTCCTATTCCAGAATTATAAACAAAAGTTTGGAAGGGGAGGATGCAAGGATGAAAATGTATGTATAATGGCAGATTTTATGTACAAAAAAAACATGCATGATTTGAACAGCCCGAGAAATGACCGGCGAATTGGTAGCAGTCCGTGCATGGTTCCCATTGCTTCGGTTGCTTGCGATCAATCTCGAGTTCCAAGAAATATATGTGGTGTGTGTGCCGTCAAAGGAGTAGAGATGAGATTATAAGACCTAAATGCAGTGCAATATATATATATAATATATATATATAAATATGAGAAGCGTTTGTATCAGCCAACGGCAGAGAAGTTATGTGCGCCCCATTTTAATCTGGACCGTCCGATTATATAAACTATCCCAATTAATATATGTATGACAAAATCCTAACCATA
The DNA here is from genome assembly GCA_033002965.1 of Piper betle. Taxonomy (NCBI): domain Eukaryota; kingdom Viridiplantae; phylum Streptophyta; class Magnoliopsida; order Piperales; family Piperaceae; genus Piper; species Piper betle. The sequence goes on from JAURVB010003592.1 coordinate 272,330, forward strand.
TATCAGCTGCATCCAATTTCACAAGCCTCCACTGCACTGCGCCGGCAGCGCCGTCAGAGGCCGTCCTGATGCTGCTCGCTGTCGATGCGGACGTCACTGCCGTCGATTCGGGCGGCCACCGCCCTCTCGACGTTGCCGTCTCTCCGCCCAAGCTGCAAAGCTAGAAGCTTGTTGTGTCCAAGCTCCTCATCGCTTCCGTCGATGCGCCCGACTGCTGATGGGTGATTTTGGGTTTTATGGTTTTCAGGTGGGAATTGTTACAACATCTTCATCCAAATTCCACTCACTATTTTAGCCCAGAAGATGCGGTGCATCTTAATTTGTCAGTTCCATCGACATCTGCTGAGGTATCTATTCGAGTTAGTGGATTCTTATATTTTGGTTGCCTTAGAACCTGCTAAATATCTTGCCATTATAGATATGTCTGTTCTGCTCATTAACATTTCAGAATGAATTGCCAGAATCTGCTGCGAATATGGATTTAGAAAAGACAGCCGAAGATGCTAAAGGATGTGAATTGGCAGAGAAAAATAATGAAGATGGAAAGGAAGAGGGTGCACATTTAATGAATGAAAGCAAGAAAGACCCATCTGTGCGAAGATTTGAGCTGCTGGTGGATAGTGGGCTTGGCGAGGTTTGTCATTTTAGATCTGATCAATTATGATATTATGATGTTGGGCTTCCTTTGTTTTGTATTTCATTTACCCAAAACAAATCCCATGCTCAGTTTATCAAGATTCAGCTTTGCTATTTTGGCTAATATTTGTACTGCAAGCTAAGTTGTTCTTGTTCTTTATGAAGAGTCTCATTGATACATGTATTGAAAATGCCGAGGAGTTGCTTAGATCGAATTTTGGCGGAGAAATCTTGTATGAGGTATGATGTGTGTGGTCTTGCAATGTACCATCTTTGTAAGTTAAATACAATTAACTGTTCATTATACGCTTATCTTGATGTACTCAAGGTTGCCATTGGGGGAGCTGTCAGCATCTTCAGCAACCATATGGCAATACGTTGAAAGCTTTAAATGAAGCCATAGCTTCTTGGCTGCACAGCCAAACACTGACGATTCTGACGATGAACATCTATTTGAAAATTTCCATTCTAGCAGGACAATCAAAAAATTGATACTGGACTCACCTTTATTTGCTACTTGTCTACGGAAAATGGCTTGCGAAGGAAGACGTGATACATGGGCTCTTGGTCACAGGTATAATTCCGTTAATGAAGTCATTTAAACTGCACTATGAAGAATCTCTTGGATTCATTTCATCTATTGGGTTTATTTTTATAGGTGTTGAATCATTTGATGTGGATATGGAGCGGCAAAAAGTGACAGTGAAAGGCAATGCGGATCCGGAGGTTGTATTGATAACCGTTTCAAAGACAGGAAAGCAGACTTACTTCTGGAAAGAGGCGAATGGTGAAACTTTTGCTGCTTCCAACTGATGTATACAAACTCTTTGAGTTATGGGTGCTATAGTTGCTTTCTTTTTGCTAAACTGGATTTGGCAGTTTTGAATTGCATGCTCTAGATCGTATATAGTGTATACCATAACTTTATGTGATACGTTGGTAGTTGGAATTTCCATTTTCAAAGATGTTCTGACCCTCTTCTGCAATTTTGGCGTGTAGTTTTGTTGGTAGTGTGAACATAGCATTCTCTGGTAGGCTTGTTTCAAGACTCCGTTTCACAACAAAATTCGGAGTATAATGGGATTGTTTAAGTAATCGAAAAATATTGTCCCAAAATTGAAAAAGAGAAAACCATGATACTTCATTGGCTATGACGAAACGTGACTTTCCATTATAAACAACATTTCCATGATCAGAACAATATTCGCATGCCGCTTTAGATCAAATGAGTATTTTATGAATCTATATCTGCCGATATTCGTCACCACAATTACCAATTACTTTCATGAGATCTTTCCATAGCTGCCCAAACAATAAAAAGACTCATAAGAACTCATGATATAACGAGTGCAATGTGCAATGAAAAAAGCAATCAAGTTTTCACCATTTCATTTCGTCTATATCAAGAACAAATTGCATTTTCACCATTACAAAAAGGGCGTTCAAATTACATTATTGTTACCTCTTGATTGAACCTAATAATTCATATAAACACTAGAAAGAAGTTAGTAGATAAATGAAAGTCCTCATACACAATATCCAACAAGGAAGGGAAAGTTATGCTACCTGGTTGCTGAATATGGGAATGCCATTTTCGAGGATCATTTGTAGCCTTTCAGTATCAAAATTGATCGAGGCAAGAGTTTTGATTTAACCTGCATCCCTTCAACAAGGTGAAAGGGAAAAAAGTCAACATTGTAAAAAACAACCTAGAATGTACGAGCTTGAATGATAAAAAACGTCCACAAAGAGATAGCAAAACTAGCTTTGCATGAACCAATATCTATAATGAATGCCAACCTTCATCAAAAGGTTTGAAACCAGCACATCATAATTAGAAGCCAACTCCAATGCATTAACAATTTCGGCAGTTACCGGATGGATATTACCAAACTTTCAACCAACATTATCAAGGTTCTCAATCTGAACTGACCATTATAATCATAACATGCGTCTCATGTTCAATCATACAACTCTGGCATAATATGGTCGATGGAGTCTTCCGATGGTTATGAATGATAAACAGAAACAACCAACCAATGTCAGAAGGTCCCAACCATGTTTAGAAATTATAAGGCAGGAAGAATAAAATTTGGCAGCGAACTTTCATAAAAGAAAAAAAACTGTCATAAATTGCAAGATATGGAGCAAAGCTATTTGAAAAAGATAGAATCCCAGCAAAAAGAGACAAATATGTAAGGTGGTTGATGGCGAAAGAGATAAGGATGAGAGACTGGTAAGGCGGTTGCATAAACTTAATGCACAAAAACATTGCCCTCAACTGCCAAACCTGTAGTATCTTCCATTGTAAATCCCTGCCAAAAGATCAAGGGAATTAGTGCCGATAAATTACCAAGTAAATATTGAAAAACTTCTTCAATAAATTCTACTGCTAATGGAGTCAAGTGTATTTAAGAAGGCAGTCAAGACAAAAAATTGTGCTATGACCAATAAAAAGAACTCTTGGATGCTATTTTTTGTAGACTAACCGATTTGTCAATAAACTTACGACAAATGCTATTTGCTAAGAAAAGGTGATTCCTTTCCTCTTAATCTAGAGACTCAATTACATCATTATACAACTTGTGTTGTATGACAGCAGTTAGACGTACCACTCAAAATCAGATTCTCTTCTTTAAAGTATATTAGGAGCATAACTAAAAGCTGATGTGCAGGTGCCGGATGAGCCTACTGCTGGTGCAACGACTACCACTTCTTGCTCCTCCCGCACAACAGGAGCTAAGAGGCCACCATGGCCAAGGTTACGGACCTCCATCCTTCTATCCTAGACCCTGGCCCTAATAGCCTCTTTGCTGCTGCTGTGCGGGAGGAGCTGAATCATGCTAGAAAACCTAGATGGAGATATAAGTGAAACATGCTAGTATTACCTAAAAAAAATCCTATTGCTACTGAGTCATGGAAATAGACCGAAGATGACAATCTGCTTGGGGAGGGAGGGGGTCGTCGATTCCGGTGGCGGGAGACTGATAGACGGTGGCGGGGCAGCGATGGTCGAAGGTGGCGGGGCAGCGAGGGTCGGAGGCGGCAGCCGGTGCAGCGAGGGTCGGAGGCGGCCACCAGGAGGCGCCCCAAGATCACAATCGGGTTGGGGAGGGAGGGGGTCGTCGATTCCGGTGGCGGGAGACCGGTAGGCGGCGGCGGGGCAGCAATGATCGGAGGTGGCAGCGGGGGCAGCGAGGATCGGAGGCGGCCACCAGGAGGCACCCCAAGATAATAATCGGGATGGGGAGGGAAGAAGTCTTCGATTGCGGCGGTGGGAGATCGACAGGCAGCGGCGGCGGCGGGAGATCGACAGGCGGCGGCGGCGGCGGGAGATCGACAGGCGGCGGCAGCGGCAGGAGATTGACAGGCGACGGCGATGGTCGAAGAAGGCTGGAAGTCCGATGGTAGGTTTTCATCACGTTTCATGAATTAATCCGAACCATTCATTTCATCTAACGGTCCAAATTCAGATGTGGCGCATATAACTTCCCTGCCTCGAAATCTTTGTGCAAAAAGGAGAATAAACAATGGTCACACAATAATGGGGAGATCTTTGATTTCTTGATGAAAGGGTATTTTAATTAATAAATATGCAAACAAGTTAGTCATATAGTTGCAAAAATTAAAATCAAAATCGGTTTTCGAGGGAGTCACTGCATCGGATTGAATCGGTTTAAATCGGTTAAGAATCAGTTTAGTTAAATTGGTCCAAGTTAGTCTTATACAAAAATTTTAATTTAGTCAAAATTAATAGGTTATTAGTTATAGAACATATTATTTTGATATTATGGTATGTATTATTTTTTATGGTATTTTTTAATTTTTTTGAATTATTTAGAATTAGTTATTATTTTTTATTCGAGTCAGATTCGAGTCAAGTTTTAATTACAAAAATGTCACGACTATTTCTTTTATTTCTCCTATGTTCTCTTCCACACCAGTCGCCCTTCCCCCATTGCCGCTGCACCCTGCCTCCCCCACCAGTTGGGTCCCATCCCTCTCCGCCGCCCTACCTTGCCCCGCCTCCCCTGCCAACCTCGGCCTGCCCCTGTGCCCCTCGCCCCGCCCCGCCTGGCAGCGCCAACCCCTTCCTACACTGGCCTGTCACCCCTGCCCCCCTGTGCCCCCGGGCCGGCCCTACCTTGCTCCCCCTACCACCACCCTACCCCGCCACCGCTTTCCACTCCTCCAGATCATCTCCCCCTTGCCCCCCACCCAGCCCCCAAGTCGTCCAATTGCTGCCATCACCGCTCGTCGCTCACTGTCGCCGCCCCTTCCTCCCCCACCCCATTTATCCCCACCATCCAGAATCAGCTGATCGGCCGATTCATAGATCGATTCGCATGAAAATCGAGTTAGCTGTTTTTTTAATCAAAAACCCTCCGATCCTATTTAAATCGGCCGATTCTGAATGGAATCGGCTGATTTTTGCAACTGAAGTTAGTCCAAGTTGAACAAGGAGCAACGAGTCATAGTTTAAAATTTTGGGATTAAGATTTGATTCAATAAGTTATAGAGATGATTCGAAGTTGACTTTAAACTGATTCAGAGTTATTTTTATTAATTTTTTAATTCAACCGACAAAAAGATACAAGAAGTATGTTTGGATCTTCTCGACACTAGAAATTAATGAATACTAGTAAAGATTTTCTCACAATGCACGTGGATATTGTATAGGTTAGTTTATTTAAAAAGTATTGAGACAAAATTATTATTATTAAATACTTTTGAAGAAGAATAACAATAAATGTTTACCATGTTTAAAAATAAATAAATAAATGTAAATGATGACATAAAGGTCTGAATTATTTATCTAAGCTAAAACTAATTATATTTTAAGAATATTTTATTATGGGTGTGGTTGTAATTTGGTTGTTTGAAAAAATCTTATAATCAGAGAATATTATTGATTAAAAATTTTGTTGTTATTGAAATATTTGATATTATTTTTTGAGATAATTTAATGGTTTAAAGGTTACAATTAAGATCATTTTAGAAAACATCTCTGTTTTGAAAGAAAAGTAGATGTGATTTATGTTACTTTAAAATGTTAGATTTCACGAAAAAAAAGTTTCTAAGATTTTAACCGTGACTAATCTATGCCATAATTAACAACCAAAGACTTGAAAGGGCGTTGACGTCAGCCATCGAGAAAGACCCCAAATTATTTGACGTTTTTTATTAAATTCCACAGTGTAGAAAATGACTAAAACAACAACCATCGATCCATCCCGACTGCCTGATCCACGACAAGGGCGATTCATTGGACGGCTCTCAATTGACCCTACCAAGCATTTGCATCTATCTTTGTAAGGGTGCTTATCGGGCTAAGTCGAGACGAGGTTTGCTCGGCTTAAGTTCGGTTTGTTTGATTTTAAACTCGAGTCAAATTAAAAACATTCAAATCGAATCAAGTTTGACTAAGCTTAATTCGTATATATTAATGTATTTTTTAAAATATAATTTATACTAAAATTTAATTTTTAATCAATACATAAAGTTTAACATAAATATGCATAAAATAAATTTATTTAATTTGATATCATATAATAATATTTTATAATTTAATTATATTTATATAAAAAAATTTAAGACAAAAATAGTGAAAAATCTTATTTCTTATTAAATTATCAAAAGTGGAATCGACCTAAATTATATAGGTATAAAATCAGCCGGACTTGTTCAATATGAGGTTAAGCTACTAGCTGAGTTTTTCCGACCACTTAGAATGGAGTGGCCCTAGGCTTGCATTATCATGGCATCCGTGATCTATCCAGACAAGTGCAGCTGCTTCACTCCGCTTCCCAAGACCTCCTCCTCAATGAAATTTGTAAGCAGCAGAGTCGCACTTCATTGGAAAACCAGCTTCTTATTTAACTTACTTCCATCGAATTTATAAGTTTCCGATCGAATGGCTCCAAGGGTGCCAATCCACGCCATCTTCAGCTCCGACAAGGCGGCGGCGCCCAACACCGGCTACTCGAAGCCTGCCTACGTGACATTGTTAGCCGGAAACAGGGACTACGTGAATGGGGTGGTGGGATTGGCCAGGGGGCTGCGTAAGGTCAAGAGCGCCTACCCGCTGCTCGTCGTCGTCTTGCCGGATGTCCCCGAGGACCACCGCCAGCTCCTCGTCCGCAAGATCGTCCCCATTTACCCGCCGGAGAACCAAACTCAATTCGCCATGCCATACTACATCATCAATTACTCCAACCTCCGCATTTGGATGCAAGTATCATAAAAGTTTCGCGCCAAAAATTATTTTTATTGTCATCTTTACAGATTTATAATTTTTGGTAATAAAAAAGGCTCAAAACAACTTAACAGAACGTCCCGTAAATAATTTTCCCAACATTTTAAACTTATCATTGACGATGTATTGTATATACGTATATGGTGCAGTTTGAGGCTGATCAGTTTATAATATTGTATATACAGTGGTCGAAGCCATGGAGGTATACAGGAAAAGAAGAAAACATGGACAGGGAACACATAAAGGTGCTGGTTCAGAGATGGTGGGACATCCACAACGATGAGTCGCTCGACTACATTCGAGGAAGGGATCACCATGTTAATGCTGTCAATCATGGCGGCAATGCCAGAGCCTGCCATATCCTTCATATCAGCACCATCTGCAGAATAAATCAGCTTATATAATTAGTTATCATCTGCTTCTTACAAGTGTGCAAGAATGGTGCAGTAGTTATCACCATGCATGGTTTCCTGTTGTGATCTTGTTCTATTCTTGTGATAAAGATTAAATAGAACTTCCAAATATGCTTGCGTTCCCTATTACATGATTACATAAAAGTTTTAGCAAAATCAGTGTTTTTTTTGTTCAGCTTGATGGTAATAGTGAAAGGTCCTCTTATACAGAGGTATTTGGCATCAATGGTGACGCAACTGGTAAAAGAAATATTTGAACTTCTAAATTTTGTTGTTTTACTTTAAAGGCATAACATTAACATTACTAGACACGCTAATCACATAATGCTATTTGAACCTTCCAGAGCCCAAATGGCAGCAAACCTACTCTTAGCCTTCCTATGTAAAGAATGGATCAAGAATTTACAACAATATTCCAATTAACCATAGTTTGCACCATAATGAATATTCTTTAACATTTGAATACACGAACAAAAAATTTTGGGTGTCTGCTACAAAAGTTTGTATGATCCAATCGAGTAAGATATGATACACTGTACAACAGAAAGTATAACAACTAAAACAAATAAATACTACTTCAATTTTTAAAAAAAATGAATAAATGAAAGAATTTCACCTAAGTTGTGTTTCACTCACAAAAAGCTCTTGATACCTTTGCTGCATATAGAATTGTTTCTTGTCATCACTATGTGATAAAAGACTGATCAGAAATTTGACCAGTTACTGCAACAAGGTCTCAGAAGATGGAGCTTTATCTTACTCTATGAAACTCGTACTTGATCTGTTGTTGCCTGACCCAAGTCTTTCAGTGATTGCAGTAGCATCACTTCCTTTACCGTGCCCAGTTGCAACTGCATCTGCACCTGGGTCAGCGCCATTGGGATTGACATCAAGACTTTGTTCCATTTGAGAGCCATCCATGCCCATGTAATTGTATCTCATATATACCCTTTCTTTGTTTTCCTTCCACCATATTTCCACTTGCTGCTCCGCGAATCGCTTCTTACTGCATCAACATAACATATGAAACAATCAATTAAAGCAGCTGTTGTTGAAAACAAGAAAGTATGACATGATTACGCCAGACTGCATGGACTTATAGCAGTGTAAATGAAAGGCTTTGATAAAGCTCTCGCCAGCTTACTACTCCACTTAAATGTGAAAAAGTACAAGCCAAAGATGAAAAATGACATTTACCTGAATCTCACACGTTTAAATGCCCTCACCCCGTTAGGCAATTGAGCAAGTGTGATATATACGCCAGGTTGAAATTGCTCCACAACTTCATGAACTTCACTGTTTTGTGCCTTCAATGTGGGCGTTTTAGGTGATTTTAAACTAGTCTCAGGATTTTGTTGGGACATATCTCTAGGAGAAAGCACTCCCACAATTTTATCACCATCTTCAACAGATTGCAACATGGAAGGATCACCACCATCATTCCCATCCTTGGAAATCTCTGATAGATCAGACATGGCAACATCTCCCTGTTCATCCATCTTCTCTTTCTGAGCCGCACATGCATCTAAAAAATTTTCAACTTGAAGGTGCAATGTTGACAAGCTTCCTGAATCACATGCATCTGGAGGTAATTTCTCTGTGACACTCTTCAACTGAAAGAGCAAAAGTTGAATCAAATTATGGCCATTGAGCAGGCAAAATTCAAACATAAGAGTGAGATAAGTATGCACTTCTTTCTTAAATGATAATGCCAATATTTTGTCATCTAGCATGAAATTCTTCTTCTTCTTTTCATTTTCAACCTTATCCCCAAAAAAAATTCAAAGACATGCATCCTAATGTAAGATCCGTAATTACAAATGAGAAAGTATTAATGGCCAAAGCCCCTATTGACGCCAACCCTACTTTATCTGGGCTTGGGACCAACAATGTATAAACATTGGCAGTAAGCAATTGCATATAAAAATCAATGCATTTGCAGATCAAGAGTCAAATACTTATGTAAGCATGTAAAGATGTACCTGTGCTGCCAACAATAAAATAAGTTCCTTTGCAGCAAAACGTCTAGGATCCTGTTCAATAGACATTGTGGCAGACCGTTGAAGTTTATCTCTTAGCATCTGCATCTCCTCATCTTGCTTGTCACACTTGTCTTTGAGACTTTTGATCTGCAATTAATCATACCTTAATTATGATTTACATGCAGGTAATTGCAATGTGTCATACATTTGGAGGCACAGGCAAATGTCTTGCCTGGGCTTGCATCTTCAATACTTCTTGATTTAGAAGTTCATTTGTCTTCTTCATGTTGTCGACAACACTACCGGAAAAAACAGGACTGATAGGACGTGGAGGGCTTGGTTGCTGGGAATGAGGTGACACAGGCCGTGAATTAGAACAAGGCTGAAGCGTAGTGTCAATTGGTTTTGAAGCACCTTGAAGTGAACCTAAAGATCCTGGAAACTGAATAAGAGAAGGAATTTGAGAAGCTCGAAGCAGTGAAGCATTTTCAGTTTTCATCCCATGCTTGACTGATCTAGCTTCAAGATACCTCACAGGCTCCGTACGAGAAGACAAGAGAAGCCTAGAGGATTTGACTTTCATCCTGTTAGAACTTTCTCTGCTATCACTTAATCGGCGAGGTATAACTTTCTTTCTTTTGATGCTAAAAGCGGAAACAGATTCAGATGCCTTAAGTTTTGCATAACAAGAATCACACACACGGTGAGGTTTTCCAGGGGTTGGAGCCAATGCTGCTTTCATAGCCTTCTTGGAGCTACAAGCATGACAATGGACAAGTCCACAATTGTAACAGTTGCGCCTTTTCCTAGTGAACCCAAAAGCTTGATGACATCCTGAGCACACAGACTGATCCGTTCCAGAAACCCATTTGCGTGTACAGATACAGGTTGTGAAGTTTGAGCCACATGCAACACTTTTAACATGCCGATCCTTCAAGGCTTCAACAAGAGTAGGCGTTCTCCGATCCTCTATGTCACCATGACCTAATCTTCCGTTTGCACCATTGCCCCAGGTGTACACTTCAGTTCTTGATGTCAAAACGGCTACATGGAAGGCTCCACAAGATATTTCTTCAACTAACTCAGCAACCAGCTTATCCTGCACCAAGCAAGGATGTTTTCCATCAGACTGTGGATTTCCTAACTGACCATGGATGGTGCTGCCCATGGTGAAAACATGACCTGAGGTCGTGAGAGCAACAGTCATAGTATACCCACAGGCAAGCTGGTGAAAGTTGTAATCAAGAAGTGCAGAAACACAAGTAGGTACGAGGTGTGGATCTTTATCTCCATGCCCCAATCGATACTCGGTGCCATCACCCCATGTGAACAATTTTCTTGAGATGACATTTACACCGAACTGCCCGGTGACTTCTACAATAGCTGCTGTGTGATACATGCCGCATGCAACCTTGAATGTCATGAGTTTATTCAGAGACTTAACCTCTCTTGGGTAAAATACACTTTCGTGATCACCATGCCCCAAGGCACCAAATGTTCCATCCCCAAAAGTAAACAATTTTCCATTAGAAGTGACTAAAGCCGAGTGCCAACTCCCACAAGCAACAAACAGAACCTGAAGCCCTTCCAAAAGTCCAAATATTTGCTTAGGTATCCAGTGGCTGATTCCAGTTCCATGCCCGAGGAGTCCAGCATTGATGGTTCCATCCTCCCATGTAAAGAGATCGCCAGACATGGACATGGCACTCGTATGGTACTCTCCACAAGCAATTAAGTCAATATTATGGACAGCCAGAGATTCTACAAGCAGAGGCCGACTAGTATCCCTTTCATTACCATGGCCAAGCCTCCCACCAGCTCCCTCGCCCCACGTGAAAACTTCACCTTGCCTTGTTACGAGAGCAGCGTGCCTAGCACCGCAAGCTATCTGGTGTACATCCAGGACCACACTCGACTCCAAAGGCTTGGGAAGAAGCACATCTGTCTTCAAGCTGGAGGGGGACCTAGATCCATTAGCTGAAGCAGCATCATACCACACCTCCCCCCACACATAAACATCACCCAAGGATTCATAATCATCATGCCCAGAACTATGACTAGAACTGAGAGCACTTGAAACACTGAGGCGGACACTATCCCCACTACTTTGTCTAAACTGCATATTTCCTCTATCATACCCCACATCAGACCTCTTTTACAAAAAATCAGAGAAGCTGGCCTCTAAATAGAAAGAAAAAATTGTTTCTAATGCTAGAGATAGCTGGCCTCTAATGATCGATCAAAAAAAAGAAAGAAAACAAACACTTGCGCACATTGTCACAATTGCATCCTGCCAAAATGAAAATAAGTGTAAAGGAATGAATGGCAGTACGAAGGGCAAAAGAAATAGCTGATGCAGCACATCAAATGAATCGATTGATGAAAAAGAAACCGTTTTTCATAACGAAACGGATCATACCAAATGAATAGAGTTAATAAAATGGAACATATCACAATATATGAAAAAAAATGCAGTGGCTATATAAAAGGTCGAATCCTTCACATACCCAACTGATGAGTTCTTGCCACCATAGAATCAAAAAGAATGGTTGGCATCAAATGGTAGATACAAAAGAGACGGAAACCAATTAGAGGATAAGAACTCACATCAGATAATATCTTGATCGATCGATCGATCGGAAAGAGTGGCGGATGGGGAAGACCGCCGGCGAAGGACGCGATGGGGAGATGGGCCGTAGCGTGTTCGTCGCAGTCTGGTCATGGGTGGTTCGAGGTGACGGGCAGTGTCATCGGGTATTCGGGTCTTCGGTGGTCCGATCCGATAAAATTAATTCCCATTAAGTCGAAATTAAGAGTCAAGTTGTTTTTTTAGTCAGGTGATAATATCGGTTACAAATGCTTTGATTCACTTTTATTTTGATTTTTTATTTTTTTATTCGAACTAATTATTTATTCATAAAATCAAATGGACATGAAAAAATCACTAATTTTAACCACAACAAATTGGAAATGATACTATTTTTTTAATATATTTAATTAAAAGTTCTTTATGGCTGTTAGCGTGAAACATGAAAATGAAACACATGAATCACACTTTCATATATGTGACATCAGATTGATCATCACACTTAAAAAAAAAAAAAACAACCTAGAGCAACTGGATCATGAAAAAGTTGAGAATGAAAAGCCAAAAAACTGGCTTGATCACATAAACTCATCATAGAGTCAAGCCTGCTAGTTTACACGAATATTAAAATCCGCATCTCCATCATCATAAAACCCCATTTGGGATCAAACCCAGAAAAGGGAAAACATATGAAAGACATTATATATCTCCTCTATGCAGAACAAACAGATAAAAATTTCCCAAGGTTGGTCTCTCATGATAATCAATTAGCATATATCAGATGACTTATGAGGAGTACTATTGTAATAAGTGATCAGTTAGCTTGAAGTGGATGAAGAGACTTATGCCCCATCAATGTTCATCATCCCTGGCCATGCTCCAATCCCATTCATTGGATTAAACCTCATTGAGTCCTTCCCAAAAGTAGCATAACTATTGGCTTGGTGATCATGTCCATGCCACTCCAATGCAAGAAGACTGCTGCTTGGCTTGGTCTCAACTGTACTGTTAGCATGATGATCATGAGTTCCTCCGAAAGATTGGAGCTGCATTAGTCTCTGTTCCGATCCGTTGTGTACACTAGGGAAGCTTTCGTGGTGGTATACCTCCGACCCAACAGGCCCCATGGTAAACCCAAATGGAATATTGCATGAACCTCCATGGATGCCACCGAAGCTCTCATCCGCATTAATCCGATTGGAGTAGTAGTAGCCAGTAGGTGATGATGATACGGAGCTGCCCATCATCAAATCAAGCTTGGAATCGTTCAAAGAAGTGATCATATGATCTCCAAGCATGGACATGGAGTCGCCGGCGGCGACCTTGCACTCCATGACGTCGGAGTTGTCGAGAAAAGAGTTGAAACTCGTAAAGCCTGGTATCCCATGAGAGAAGGTGGAAAGGTGGAGATCGGTGGAGGTGATAGGGGAGATCAACGAAGAGGGGGATAGTGAGTGTGGTGGTTGGTCCGGGGGAGTGATGATTGCCCCCTTCTTGGACGAGGAGGAGGCCTTCTTGTTTTTCCGGCAGCCGCCGCCGACGGGGACGTTGCGAAGGGTGCCGCCTTTGGTCCAGTACCGGCGGCAGGTCTTGCAGAAGTAGCGGGGCTGGGAGAGGCTATAGTTGTTGTAGTAGCAAAACTTGGTGTGGGCGGAGTCGCACCTCGGACACTTGAGAGCTTGCTCATGGGGCGGCCTCATCCTTCTCTCCGTCGCCATTCCCGGCCTTGAACTGCATGTTATCATCTCTCCCGATGGCGGCGAGCTCGACCCAGATGCTCCCTCGTGAACTCCACTCTGATATCATATATATTGAACCATGCCAAGTTTTGTTAGAGTCGATACATAGACCATACATAGATTTGTGTCATTGATGGTGAAAAGTTCTTACACAGAACGTTAAACAAAATGATGCGCGCAGATGTAATGTTGATAGTTCATGAATCATATCTACAGGTTGCCATTCAAATTCTCATGTAGTGAGTATACTTGATCACTCTACTTTCATCAAGATAGCACTCAAATCCTCCCTCTTAATATCATTTATGTAAGCAGCAGGTAAAAAAACTGGTGTTCGATCAATGCATGATTGCGTTGTTAACAAAGCAAACATTGAGGACTCTCACCTGCTGGAACCAGTCGGAGGTATCCATGCAAACTTGGAGAGAGGTCAGGCCCATGCAACACTACTATATGCCCTCAAATGTGTGAAACCAGTCCAGTTATGACAAGCTCGAGGATCCTGCAAGTTCGCTTGTGGGTAGTTGGAAAGTATAAAATAAACCCAAGAGATGGAAAATGTGGAAGTAGTGAGCAAGCCAAGCTGACACAAGAAGCAGCGAAACAACTCAGAAAATGAGAAGTGGACGGGTATGGATGGAAGGATGGAGGCGAGAATAAGAAGCCCAAAAAAGCAGCAGCAATATTGCAGTCTTCGTCGGTAGTTTGTTCTTCCTGACATCGAGGACCCACCCTGCTTGGATTCCGAGTACAAACGAGCTTATCTGACTTTCCACACTATTGAGTAAAACAATACAACAAAAAACCCATTTGGCAGTTTTGATTTTTGGACTCCAAAATTGAAATGGTAGGCGACCCAGCTGGCGTTGATTCGGCCATGATTTAGACTGCTCGAACGAAGAACTTTTGTTACTTACATCACACGGAAAATCGGTGGGGCCTTTCATCTTTGAATGACAGAGTTCATAACCAGAGAATTTTAGCTTGGGATTTGAGAGACCGTATTAGGTTTGGATCCAGCGAACTATAATGTGAGGTGAGAGCAGCAGGAATATTTTGGACCTCGTAAAAGAGCAACCGAAAGAAGCACCTCCCCTTGTTAGATGGTCCACAAACCACTGTGGGGACATTTGGCTCCAATGCACTCCTTGGGCAAGCAAAGGATCGATTCCTTTCCCTCTCTTTCTCCCTCAAATCTTGTAACAGTTCTCAGAACTAGTAGAGTAGAGATCAGCTTAATTTTTGTAATGGGACAAATGCGGCTACGGACGAAGAAATTTGGCTTGTATTGGGAGAT